>VXBZ01006733.1:21917-64395 GCA_013399135.1 Heliornis fulica
ACCCCCAGGCAGTTTTCATGCAGCCATCCTGTTTTGGAGACTGAAAGCCTGTACCAGGATGATTTCCCAGCTGAACTAAGTTCCAGAGGATGGTCTTCACCCTGTTTTATTTTTGAGTGTAGGTGAATCCAAAATGTCCTGCTGTCTTTGCACGCCCATGAACCACGGTCATGTAAAACCTTGAGAAGCAAAGCCTCTCGTTTTCATTTTGGGAGTTCTTTTATTACAATACATTCTAAATATACCTTTGAACTGGCAGGTCTACTAGGACTGTCACCTTTGTCTTCTTTTAGGTTTCGGATTCCTTTCCCATAGAAGCTATTAACTTTGCAGTGAGAAATACAATGAGGAATGCTTCAATGACAGCAAGATGCAGCACTAGGTGCAATGCTATATTCTGAGTAAATGATACCAGTTAAAGGGCAGAGTGGAGCATGAATAGAACTGATTTCCAGAACAGCTATTTCAGTACTTAGCCAAGTTTGATCAGACTGTTCCCCTCCACTGCCTGAGTTGTTAAGAGGCTGTGTCCCACCCTGGCAGGCAGCAATATGGCCTGGGCTATAGGTAGCTTCACCACCTCCTGCATGGGAGCCAGCATTACATTATGCCTGGGCTCATCACTGCATGAAAACACAACAGCATCTCACACTCCTACTGAGGGCTAAAGTAGGAGCTTCCAAACTGCATTTTGCTCCCTACACAGGCTTACAAAGCAGGCTTTTATCATCAAGGAATTCTGTGACCTACTCCAAGGGTATCTGAAATCACCTGCAGCCCAAGGCTGAAGACCTGACTGGTGGCTGAGACCCTCCAAGGGCAAAGCTGTGCATGAGGAGATTCTTTGGAGCCAGTCCAAGCCAATGGGATGTTCTTTCAAAAACTTCAAGAACAAGAGCAACAGCATTGCTTCCACAGAGTGGAATTTTATCTGATAGATTTCATGTACCCCAAGAGGAGGTGAGCAACAGATCAAAAAGTGCTGCCACCTTTGCTGTAGCTGTAAGTGGAGTCTAGAGAACAACTTCAGGTGTTAAAATTACATCTACGAGTTGGAACAGGCAAACCCATCTTCAACAAATTAGTTGTGCCACACCTGCCCATACAAATAGCTGGTCTAAAAAACAAATGATTTGCAGCCATAACCCATAAAGTTATATCACATTTCACAGTAAGTTATATGAAATTGAAGTAAACACATTTTGTAGATGATTTGAAAAGAGAAAAAGGCCTATTGTTTGTTCAACTCTACTACTAAATGAACTTTTTTTATGGATTTTGAGGCATTTTCTATGTAATGTCTTACTTTTGCTAAAGCACAATGTTTTAAAGCTATTTCTGGTTTCGAAAGTTTTATGAAAATAACTCACAGCCATTTGTCAAGCACAAGTGTGTGAATAAGCTGCTGCCTTATTAGAACGTCCTTCATCCACCTGTATAACTCAATATTGGCAGCATTTCAGAGCTCAGATCTTGGCAGAGAAATAACCTGGCTATATATCCAGCAATAGCACTGAGCACACTTTCTGTGGCATGCTAACCTTGCACACCTTGGAAGTGCATGAGTATGTTAGGAAGGTTAAAATGTTGCTGTCAGTTTGTCAATTATTTAATTTCACCAATTACCACAGCATCAACAAACTTTAGATGTCGTGGGTCTCCTGAAGCTGCTGCCAAATTAGAAAAGGGAGAGGGATGGGTCTGCAGAGCCATTGAGGGAGTGAGAGTCTCTGTACCAGGCTGGAGTCTAGAGACCTGTTTACTTCAGTTTTAGTCTTTTTGCTGAATATTGAATTGGCAATCTTGATTGCTGCCAAGAAAAGAAATAGAAATTGTTGCATTTTTAAAGTTCAGAGTTCTTCATGCAGTGATGTGGAAAGGTGATGTCATGGATAGGAGCTGGGCCAGTTAAGAGGACTGTGATGGGACTGATCTTTGCAAAGATAAATTGCTTCTGAAATCATGTGCTCCTCATCCTCTCCCTGCTTCTGACCAGATCTGCAGTAACAGTTCTCCTTCTTCATGGCCCACTTCCTCTACCCTCAGCCACTCTATAGGAGACATAAGGCACTCAGCAGGTAGACAGACACATTCCTGCAACCACAGCAAAGCATCTCTGTTCACTGGGGTCTGGTTCATGCCTCCCACCATTTCCAATCCATCTCTCCTTCTGCCCTGCTCTGCCATTTGTTCCTCTCTGCTAGTTCTCAGATGTGCACAAGGTCATCACTCCAGCACAAGTCCCTTCTCTTACACATCTCCTCCTCTGCTAAGGTTTGGCATACAGCTATACTGCCTTGTTCATCCCTCAGTGCTTTCCCTGCCTCACCCCCATCTGCTGCCTCTCTGATAACTGAGTACTCAGTAAAAGCCAGTAGAGTTAATTTGTCTTGTCAACTCTTGAAACATCTATTTCCAACCCCAGCTGGTTCCTTCCAAGAGAAACAAACAAACAAACAAACAAACAAACAAAAACCCCAACAAACAACAAACCAACCTCAGCCAAAAGACAGAAGCATGAAAATGCCTTTGCAAAGGTTGAATGCTGATGTTTCATTTGTTGACATGATAAATTTACCCTGAAAAGCTGCATCTCAAGCGTACAAGAATCTAAAGACTCTGCAAGTAGCTGGGCAGACAGCAAGACATTGTGGCTATGACCATTACCTTTCTCTGGCAGTGGAAGAATGCAATAAGATTTCTCTGCACACAGGGGATGCAGATACAGCCTCAGAGCAAGCAAATTCCAACTTATTTCATCAGCCATAAGATAAATCCTGAGTCCATCATGCTTATATAGAAATTAAAGCTGGTTTATGACTGACAGAGAAGAAAGACCTTCAAAAGCCCACTTTAGTGCTTGCAACCCTTTCATACACTCCTGCCTCTTTCAACGTCTTAATCTATAAGTGCAGTTTTAGCAACAACAGGAACAAGGAAATAACACCAGCAAATTGGCTTAGCACCATGTGTGAATTCTATTTACAAGCTACAGAAAGCAGCACTTTTATCCCTGGCTCAGCTCTAGCACGTCAGAAACCTGCCCCACACCACACGGCTGGCAGCAAGAATGGTACAGCCCCACCTCGAGCTCTGCTTCTCTCTCCTTAGGCTGGCAAGGCCCACAACACAGACGTGGTCGGGCATTGCCATCAGCACGTCACTATCAGCGGAGGAGCGGGGACTCTGCACTGCTGTGACCTACTGCTGTCTGTGGCGTGGGTCTCTCCAGGTCTCTTCTTCTCTGATTTATGAACTTCCAATTTTCTTACCCCCTCCAAAAAATGGCTATTATTGTTATTGTAGTTCTCATCAGTTTTTCTGCTCCACAATACACCAAAACATTCAATGCTGCTTGTAAGTAAAGCAGACACTAATCATGACTGAGCATGAGCCTGTGCCCAAGAGCCAGAGGTCCTTGTTCCCATTGCCTGGGCACATTGGCTCACCAAGAACAGCAGCAAGAGCAGAAGACTAGGTAAAAGGAAGGAATTCTTCCCTGTGAGGGTGGTGGGGCACTGGTGGTGGGGCACAAGTTGGCCAGAGAAGCCGTGGCTGCCCCCTCCCTGGCAGTGGTCAAGGCCAGGTTGGATGGGTCTTTGGGCATCCTGGGCTAGTGGAGGGTGTCCCTTCCCATGGCAGGGGGGTTGGAATTGGAGGTCCCTTTGAGGTCCCTTCCAGCCCAAACCAGTCTGCAATTCTGGGATATGATTGTCTTGCCTCCACTTCTTCTTCATCTCTATGCACACAGCTGGTTTACAGATACCGCCATAGGAAATAAAGTGGTGTGATTTATTTCATTTAATCTAGCTGATTTTCCTCATGTTTTCCCACATTTCCTAAGAAAAAGTGGGAGGAAGAAAATCCCACAAAATCTGTCATCCTTTTCCACAGACTTTCAGCAAGGTATCCAGAGAGGCAATAAGTTAGTTTTCAAATCTGTGCATTTTGGCAAGGTTTTCACTGGATTAATTTGAAATATTTGAGCTAATGGTATCTTCATGATCTCTTTTTTTCAGGATACTAGATGAATCACACCAAGCCCACTCCAGAATGATGGGGGGTGGGGGTCCAATTTATTACTTCATCTTCTATCTCCATCACTTGGTCTTTGCTGTTGCCCCAAAACACTTACAGCTGTTGTAATATCTCTTCCCAATGTACTAAAATACAATACACCTGTTGCTATTGCAGGATGCCAAAACCAAGATGAAATGATTGATTTTTTTTTGCTCGAATCTGGGAAGGAGAGTCCCAGGAGCATAGTATAAGCAACAAAGTATAAGTAATATCCACTCTGGTACACATGACAAATAAAAGACATTTAAAAGAAAAAAAGCTGTAGCATGCTCCATCACAGTTCTTTCATATAAAAGATTAAAAGCCTCAAAAATTAGAATGTTCATGCACACAAAAAAAAAATCCCAAAACCCCCCAAAAAACAAACAAANTTCTATGTAATGTCTTACTTTTGCTAAAGCACAATGTTTTAAAGCTATTTCTGGTTTCGAAAGTTTTATGAAAATAACTCACAGCCATTTGTCAAGCACAAGTGTGTGAATAAGCTGCTGCCTTATTAGAACGTCCTTCATCCACCTGTATAACTCAATATTGGCAGCATTTCAGAGCTCAGATCTTGGCAGAGAAATAACCTGGCTATATATCCAGCAATAGCACTGAGCACACTTTCTGTGGCATGCTAACCTTGCACACCTTGGAAGTGCATGAGTATGTTAGGAAGGTTAAAATGTTGCTGTCAGTTTGTCAATTATTTAATTTCACCAATTACCACAGCATCAACAAACTTTAGATGTCGTGGGTCTCCTGAAGCTGCTGCCAAATTAGAAAAGGGAGAGGGATGGGTCTGCAGAGCCATTGAGGGAGTGAGAGTCTCTGTACCAGGCTGGAGTCTAGAGACCTGTTTACTTCAGTTTTAGTCTTTTTGCTGAATATTGAATTGGCAATCTTGATTGCTGCCAAGAAAAGAAATAGAAATTGTTGCATTTTTAAAGTTCAGAGTTCTTCATGCAGTGATGTGGAAAGGTGATGTCATGGATAGGAGCTGGGCCAGTTAAGAGGACTGTGATGGGACTGATCTTTGCAAAGATAAATTGCTTCTGAAATCATGTGCTCCTCATCCTCTCCCTGCTTCTGACCAGATCTGCAGTAACAGTTCTCCTTCTTCATGGCCCACTTCCTCTACCCTCAGCCACTCTATAGGAGACATAAGGCACTCAGCAGGTAGACAGACACATTCCTGCAACCACAGCAAAGCATCTCTGTTCACTGGGGTCTGGTTCATGCCTCCCACCATTTCCAATCCATCTCTCCTTCTGCCCTGCTCTGCCATTTGTTCCTCTCTGCTAGTTCTCAGATGTGCACAAGGTCATCACTCCAGCACAAGTCCCTTCTCTTACACATCTCCTCCTCTGCTAAGGTTTGGCATACAGCTATACTGCCTTGTTCATCCCTCAGTGCTTTCCCTGCCTCACCCCCATCTGCTGCCTCTCTGATAACTGAGTACTCAGTAAAAGCCAGTAGAGTTAATTTGTCTTGTCAACTCTTGAAACATCTATTTCCAACCCCAGCTGGTTCCTTCCAAGAGAAACAAACAAACAAACAAACAAACAAACAAAAACCCCAACAAACAACAAACCAACCTCAGCCAAAAGACAGAAGCATGAAAATGCCTTTGCAAAGGTTGAATGCTGATGTTTCATTTGTTGACATGATAAATTTACCCTGAAAAGCTGCATCTCAAGCGTACAAGAATCTAAAGACTCTGCAAGTAGCTGGGCAGACAGCAAGACATTGTGGCTATGACCATTACCTTTCTCTGGCAGTGGAAGAATGCAATAAGATTTCTCTGCACACAGGGGATGCAGATACAGCCTCAGAGCAAGCAAATTCCAACTTATTTCATCAGCCATAAGATAAATCCTGAGTCCATCATGCTTATATAGAAATTAAAGCTGGTTTATGACTGACAGAGAAGAAAGACCTTCAAAAGCCCACTTTAGTGCTTGCAACCCTTTCATACACTCCTGCCTCTTTCAACGTCTTAATCTATAAGTGCAGTTTTAGCAACAACAGGAACAAGGAAATAACACCAGCAAATTGGCTTAGCACCATGTGTGAATTCTATTTACAAGCTACAGAAAGCAGCACTTTTATCCCTGGCTCAGCTCTAGCACGTCAGAAACCTGCCCCACACCACACGGCTGGCAGCAAGAATGGTACAGCCCCACCTCGAGCTCTGCTTCTCTCTCCTTAGGCTGGCAAGGGCCACAACACAGACGTGGTCGGGCATTGCCATCAGCACGTCACTATCAGCGGAGGAGCGGGGACTCTGCACTGCTGTGACCTACTGCTGTCTGTGGCGTGGGTCTCTCCAGGTCTCTTCTTCTCTGATTTATGAACTTCCAATGAAATGAATGGTATAATTTCTCTTAGGTTTCTGCAGGAACAGTCTATTATGTAACAACAGCTGAGATGACACTAAAAGAGACCATATAAAAAACCCCAAACACTTCCCAACCCCTACCCCCCAAAAAACATTGAGAGTGCCTCCTATTTTGATATGAACAGATTTCCTTCAAGATCCTAAACCAACTGGGTCTAGGATGGGCAGTTACAAAGCCTGGGGTTATGTGAAATATTTGAGGCTGTGTCTGTCCAGATTTGAGCCCTGCCACACACCCGGGTATTTTGGGATAAGGCAAATGTAAACCAGGCATGTTATTCTATCTTACCCTAGGAAAGCAGATCTCTACTTAGTTAAGCCAGGAAAACTTATCAGCCTGACTAGGCTGAGATTCCCAAATATATTTTATTTTAGTGTGAAAGTCATTATTAGCATGCCAAAGTCCTAGGGACAGTCTGTTTAAAACGTCACAGCCCTGTGATGGGGCTGAATCACAGCATCACAGAACATTAGGAGTTGGAAGAGACCTTGAAAGATCATCTAGTCCAACCCCCCTGACCAAGCAGGGTCATCTAGATCACACAGGAACACATCCAGATTGGTCTTGAATGTCTCCAGAGAAGGAGACTCCACAACCTCTCTGGGCAGCCTGTTCCAGTAATATGCCACTCTCACGGTGAAAAATTTCTTCTTCATATTCAGATGGAACTTCCTATGTTCCAGCTTGAACCCATTACCCCTTGTCCTATCACTGGCCATCACCGAGAAGAACCTGACACTCACCCTTAACATACTTATAAACATTAATGAGGTCACCCCTCAGTCTCCTCTTCTCCAAGCTAAAGAGATCCAGCTCCCTCAGCCTTTCCTCACAGGGAAAGTGTTCCACTCCCTTCATCATCTTGGTGGCCCTGCGCTGGACTCTCTCAAGGAGTTCTATGTCTTTCTGGAACTGAGGGGCCCAGAACTGCACACAATACTCCAGGTGTGGTCTCACCAGTGCAGAATAGAGGGGGAGAAGGACCTCTCTTGACCTACTAACCACAGCCCTTCTAATACACCCCAGGATGCCATTGGCCTTCTTGTCCACAAGGGCACACTGCTGTCTCGTGGTCACCCTGCTGTCCACCAGGACCCCCAGGTCCCTCTCACTTTCACTGCTCTCCAACAGGCCAGTCCCCAACCTACACTGGTACCTGGGGTTGTTCCTCCCCAGATGCAAGACTCTACAGAAGAGGAAGGTATAGCTGGCAGAGGAGGAAACAGGTCAGTATGGCGCTAGGACCATCAACAGCCCACCCTCTGTATAACCAGCACTAACACTTTTGAAAATGTCACAGCAGGAAAGATTTTTTGGGGGGAATCTGAACACAAGCAGCATGGAAGTGTTGCCACTACTTATCTGGAGGTCCTCCACACACGTAGGAAAACATCCAGCAAGTAATCTTCCATAGGTAACTTCACAACTTGTCTTACATCCTCTCCTAAGCCAGGGGAGAAAATGTGTCAGTTACTTTCTGGAAGATTTTACAAGCGGGTTATCCAAGCTGTCAGATATTTCTGGGAAAAAAAAATCAAGAGACAGTGAAGAAAACTCCAGTGTGGCAAGACCGAGGGATTTTGCAGAAATGTATTTATTTCAAGAAACCTGCAAGAAGTCAAGTAAGGGTGGAGGCTTTAATAAAAGCCAGAGAAAGAAAGACCTCATCTGACCTGCAAAATCAGAATGCTGCCTGCTCGTTCTAAGTGTAAAAACTGGAATGGTCTGTAAATGCTGCGCCATAGAGAACTCAATGGTAACCCCGAATAATCACTAATCGACACGGGTGACGTGAAGTGCAGGCTCCAGCCTGGCTTGTGTCTGATCTAGGGAAGCAGCAATCACAGAATCACAGAATCACTAGGTTGGAAAAGACCATTAAGATTGGGTCCAACTGTTCCTGTCCTCTCCTAAACCATATCCCTGAGCATCTCATCTACCCGTCTTTTAAATACATCCAGGGATGGTGACTCAAACACCTCCCTGGGCAGCCTGTTCCACAGCCCAACAACTCTTTCAGTGAAGAATTTCTTCCTAACATCTAATCTGAACTTGCCCTGGTGCAGCTTGAGGCCATTTCCCCTTGTCCTGTCATCTGTCACTTGGCTGAAGAGACCATCACCCACCTCTCTACAACCTACTTTCGTGTCATTATAGGCAGTCATAAGGTCTCCCCTCAGTCTCCTACAGACTAAACACCCCCAACTCCCTCAGCCACTTCTCATAAGGATTGTTCTCCAGACCTTTCACTAGCTTGATTGCCCTTCTTTGGACTCACTCCAGGACCTCAGTGATACCTGTAACTGGTGCATCTCAAGAGAGCGTTCTTGTCATTACCCATCTCATTGTTCTTAGTGAATGCATTTTGAAAAGTCTGTACCATCATTCAGATACAAAATGAAGTCAAGTTTAGAAACTGCAGCACTTCTTCATGATATGGGCTTCTTGTTTTCCAGCCCAACTGAGCCTGAAGTCTTAGTTTTTTATTCTAAATTCAAATAACTTGGAATAGGAATACTAAAAGGTCTGGACACATCCTGAGTGTGACTACTACAAAACAACAAACACAAAACATCTTTTTAACACACTCCCTTTCCCACAAACCCTAACACCCCATAAAGTCAAAATCTTCCCACAAGTTTGAAAGCAAACCGTTTCCAAATCTCCCCTCAGCCATTTAAATCTTGTGGAGTGCCCTTCAGAAATAACTGGTGACTGAAGAGCCTGCTTCACTCATAAATAAGCAAGGAATTGGTGGGTTTGGTATGTTATTTGATTTGCACCCACTAGTCAAGCTCGAGTCCTGTGACTATTCACCAGCGAGACTCCAGCATTTTTCTTTTGAAATTAATGGCGAATTGCTTTGAGTCCAGTGGTACCAAAACCGAACCGCTGCCCATGCCTGGAAGCCTTTGGCTGGGGAGCCATCTGCATGCCAAACACAGAACTCTAACGGGATTATTCCCACACAATGTGAAATAGTGCAAATTACAAACTCCCAGTTTCACTCCTACTGGTGCGCTCACAGCATGAGGCTCGCATAAAAACAACCAGCTGCGAATATTTATGCCTCATTCTTACCCTCGTTGTGCTTAGAGGTTTAGGTCACCTTTGGTTGCTTCTCATCTCCTAAATAAACAACACAGAAAGCCATTTTCTTAGTGCCAATTACATCCTAACATCTGCAAGACAGAAGGAACGTGACAAAGATACACAAAACTTATGAAGAGATTTCCTGGTGTTTGCTGCATTTCAATGGGATGTTTAAGAAACGGGACAAGTTTTACTGCTTGCAGAATTCACTTTCAAGAACCAGCAGGTTTCTGATGTGTGATATTCTAACCTGCTCTCTCATGCCTCCAGCCTAAACCATAGCAATGTGCCAATGGGCTACAGAAACCTCTTTGATATTTCAATTATGAGACTTCACCTATGGACACTTGGCAAATCATGCAGTTCTGCCTTATGTTTTTCTCTCATTTATTCACTGAAGACATTAGAAAAAGCTTTCTGAGTCTCTTGCTAGAGAGAAAAAAAACAAACCAAACCAAAAAAAAAAAAAAAAAAAAACCCAACCAAAAATCCCAAACAAACAAGCAAACCCAAATACCTGGCAAATCTCAAACAGAAACCATGGTATTGTGTGGTTCAAGAACTTAGGAAATAAATAAACACTAACCATGCCTTTCGCTTGCCTTGCAGACATCCACCATTCATTACTATATCTGTGAACATAAAAAATCACATAAACTCGGCTAGGAAAGGTGCAAAGTAATGAAATAAACTAGAGCAAATGTGATCGAACAGCAAAAATTGATTATAAAAGCACAGGCAACTGCCTTTTCTTAATGGTTACAGTCCTGTCAGAACTAATGGTTGCAGGAGCTCTGCAGTCACCGGTAACTAATTCATAAGGCACTGACATAAAGCACTGTGCATTAAAGAGGTTGTAAATGAATGACAATTAGAAAACTCAGTGTATTCTCAAATGCTCTGACCGAATGCAGAGATGAATCAAGAGGGAAGGACTCTGTGCTTTACCCACTATGTTCTCTCTCTCTAATTCAGATTTAAATGCTGCCTCGTAGGACACAAGTGTCTAGACACTGCCGGTTAATGTGCATCTGACACCATTAAAGAAAGTGGTGGTGACATACACCATTTCCCCATGTGTCTGACCATGAATCTCTGGTGACAGAGACTAAGGCATACTAATTGTAATTGCAGGGAAAGAAATAAGAGGAGACATCAGGACTAGCCACCCTTCCATCAGAAGCGTTACATCTATGTTTTATCACTAGCGAGCACCCCGATGAACCTTTCCGTCTTTGTGACACAGCTGGATTCGGGAAACCTGTTAGAAGATTTTCTGAAGGGAAAGCCAAAGCTGTCAGCGTGGTCCTAGGAGGATTTCTCTCCATTGGCATTTGGCACAATGGGTGAGACTCTTTTGTTGGCTGATCTCTCTAGACTGACTCTCAGTTGTATGCACTGCACGGATCTGGAGAGTTGTTCGCCCAAGGCACTGGCAAGGTCCCCATCACCAAATGGGATTGCCCAAACAGTTCACAAATTAACATATTTCAACAATTTAGATGTATTTAACCTCATGCTATCCCCATTATTTCACAAAGTATTGTACATTGGAGGAATTACAGCACAAAGGGGCTAATCCTCAAACCCTAGATAAAGGACACCAGCAATAAATTGCCGTGAGGTAAAGCCTGACTGTTAGCATCCTGGGGCTTCTGGTGGGATCTGGATATCCGAGGGTCTGATCACTTGGATGCCTCACACTGGGATGCACCCATGGCAGCTGGGAGCTGCACGGAAACAGTGAATAGCAACTTATTTCAAAGTCTCCCCTCTTCCTACATAGCAGTGGGGCATCTCCAGGCTGGCCTGAAGGTGAAGGTGAGTACACACTAAACATATAATCTCCGTAACAGCAAGCTGGGTACATGAGCAGGCTTTCAGGAAGATGTAGAGTGCTGCATTTCCAGATATACCAACCTGGTTACAAAGCAGGAGGTGGTGTAGGTGCGTATGATCTTGTGTGTCATTTGAAGCTGACATTGTCATACCTTAGGAGGAGAAGAGATCTTTAAGAAGTCAAAACAAGCTGGCCTTTGACCATGCAGATAAACTCAGGCCTTTATATATGTACGTGATATTGCTTCAAAATTAACCTTAAGACATTATCACTGCAAGCAGAAACAAATTCCAGGGCAAAAGGAATTGTTTGATGCTGCAAGATGCTCTCCCTTGTTTGTCACAAGCTTTTTCATGATTAATGCTGAAATTGGTCCAAAATTTAAGTTTTATTTAAAGGAAATATTAGGACCTGAACAAACTGTCAGGGACATGAGACGAGCCATAGATGGATAGAGCAATGGTCCATTAAGTCCTGCATCCCATCTTGGGGCCAATAGCAGGAGTCTGGGGAAGAACATGACAATAGGTCCATCAGCACCTGCCCTGATCATGCCCTCACCCTCATGCAAGCTGTGGTTCTGGGACCTCCTGGACCAGGCAAAGCATAAACTTACACAACTAAAGTCACACAGATCGACATCAGGTAACCATCCAGGAATACAGATGCTTTTTGTATTTCTCATTGTAAATAGTTTTCTTCAGAAAAAAATGTGACTTATTTGAAACCTCTGCGAAGTTTTGTACTATTTAAAAAACATGAATGTATAAACTGGGTGCAGCCCTCAAGCACCAACACTACTAATGCAAAGTACAGAGTTCAACTCCCTTTTGAATCATCAGTCTTTTATTTATACATCCCATGGCCATTTTTCCTGTAGCACCAAAGCAGGATTTCAGATTCAGCATATCCAGCCAAATACCCAGCACTCCAGACTGCTCTGTAGATCTGCCCTCATATCTCTGCAGCCCTTTCTACAGTCTCTGTGTGAGTTGCAAGTTTAATTCTGGCTTTGAGTTCAGTACTAAAAATATTGAGTAGTACTGGGAGTTGTGCAGAGCCCTGAAGACTCTCCTGAGACACACTTTAATCTGGTGATGATTTCCTATGGCAAGCTTCTAGACTTATGCGAATTCAAGACAATTTAAGGTGTTTCTAGGAATATTTCTCTAAAAATATATCTTATACTCTACACCTGCCTTGCTTTATGTGAGCAATCCAGAGATGTGTGGTGGAGTCTGGCCTTTAAATATGGCTGTCACAAAACCAAAATGGACCAGAACAGGATGTGTGTGGAAATAAAGTGAGCAGGAGTGTGAACAGAGTGGGAGTAAAAGCTTTTACACAGGCAGCAAATGCCAATGAACAGACAAGAGAAGTGAGGCAGGTTCTGCCAGCCCACCACAGGTTCCACCACATCCCATGGACTAGAAAAATGAGTCAAAAGCAGTCAGGGCTGTGAGGACAGGGAGTGCCAGCCTGACAGTGTCGGCTATAGGGAAGGTGAGAACATCGTGCCTATAAGAAAGCTGGGGAAAAACTGTTCACGGGAGCGTGTAGCAATAAGACATGGGGTGATGGTTTTAAACTAGAAAAGGGGAAATTTGAGTTGGATATTAGGAAAAAGTTCTTCAGTATGAGAGTGGTAAATCCCTGGAACAGGTTCCCCAGAGAGGTGGTGGAGGCCGCATCCCTGGAGACATCCAAGGTCAGATTTGTGGGACTCTAAGCAAACTGATCTAGTGAAGATGTCCCTGCTCCCAGATGCAACCTGCAGGAGGGTTGTACTACATGACCTTTAAAGGTCCCTTCCAACCTAACCCTATGATTCTATCTGGTGTTCTGGTCTGAGGGTGTGGGGTTAGAGAAGAGGATGGAGCTTCACATCCAAGCGTGCAAGGGATGGACAATGCGGGAAGCACAGTTTAGAGGACATAGCAGAGCAGGGATGGAATTTCTTTATATTCAAGGCCAAAAGCTTTTCCTCTAAGTTAACAAATTTTTTGCTCTCCCTCATATTTTGGGTAAATATGATTGTTTTTCAGCCTCCGCCAGTTAACTGGATACTAAGCTATTGAATGTGTAGATTCTTGACAATATGTAGGGCTACCCCTGCAATCAAAATATCAAGTGTCAGATAGTACAAATGTCTCCCAAAAATTGAAAGAAACTGCACCTGCTCTGTTCCTTTAACTTCAGCATTTATAATCTCAGCAAAAATGAAGGCAGATTTGCTCGATGAGATGTAGCACGAAACACTAAAATCCCCCTTTGCCCTGGCTTGCCAGCCAAATAAATCACAGCCCACTTCATAGAGCCCCTATCTGAATATATAAACATGACAGGGCAGCTTTGGGAACATCTATTAAATCTCATTAAACACTTCCACTGCTAACATAATAACATGTTAAACATATTCTAGCTGCCACGCTGCACTCAGAATCAGAGTGCCCATCTCCTGCTTTCTGTAATGCTGCACTTTGCTTCCATAAAAAGGGAAATCCCATCACGCTGTGCTCTAAAACCCTGTCTCACCCGGCAGGTTGTGTATTTTCAGCAGTCAGCTTTCCTCACTCTTGTTTCTGGGACACGTCATTCTTTAACCTTGGACTGCTCTCCCGACAAGGTGAAAACTCATTAACCACCTCTGTATAATTGAAGCACACAGCTTTGTTACAGTGCTGGCTCCGGCCTGCGGGGACGGCTGGGTTCCTGCAGTGATAGCTTCTGCTCGGGGCAGGTATGTCCTCAATAGCTTTCTCTGGGATGGAGGACAATAACCTTCCCAGTAAATGAATCGCAGTACGAAACGCCACACAAATGCTGTAGAAACACGTATAAGGCAAGACCAACCCCCCCAGGATGTCACAGAGAAGGAGAAAAAGAGATGTTCTTAGGGGCCATTTTTCATGTTATCCCCACGGACAGTCCCAAAGGGGCTTAACCCCTCCTTGTCTCCTTGCTGGTACAAGTGGGATCAGCACGTGCAAATCCTCTGTTCCTCGTGTCAATCCTGTCTCTTCCCTCGGCAGTGATTTCAGAGGTAGGTGGCTGTGCAGAAGTGCCTGTTCCTAGTGAAGAAATTGAGAGTAATTTCAGTGCTCACTATATCTAATAATTTATGTCACTGTCCCCCATTACAGGCAAAAACCCATTAACATCACTGCAAGGATGCCAGGTGAGTGGCAGCTGGGTCTATGTGGCAGGAGAATGGTCCCACCACTGGGGTCCCACCTTCCTTAGTACCATCAAGCTCTTCCACTTACCTGACCCCTGGAATCATAGAATCACAGAATCTCCTGAGCTGGAAGGGACCCATAAGGATCATTGAGTCCAACTCCTGGCTCCACACAGGACCAGCCAAGTCAGAGCATGGGACTGAGGGAATTGTCCAGATGCTTCCTTAATTCAGCCAATCTGGGTGCTGTGACCACTTCCCCGAGGAGCCTGTTCCAGTGCCTGACCAGCAAAGAGCCTCTTCCTAACATCCAACCTAAACCTCCCCTGTTGCAATTTCATGCTGTTCTCTCCCTATAACTGGTTGCCAAAGAGAGGGGATCGGTGCCTACCCTTTCACTCCCCCTAGTTACATCTGCTTCATTTGTGGTCACCTTCCACCCCTCTGCCAACATCCCCCATGTTGCCCAAGGCTTCATATCACCAGAGAGAAAGGCTCTTTTATAAAAGGATCACCGATTCCCACTCACATTACAGGACAGGCTTTTAGACCTGCTTATTGTTCCAGTGACCAGACAGATCCAGCACTGGCAGACATCTGAAGTCACCAGAGACACACCAAAAGCTTGTGGTAACAATACATGCCAGAAAAATTGGGGCAGCATCATTTAATTTACAATTAGTGTTAGAGAAGGAGGGGAAGCAGCTTAGCAGCAGAGCCCCTGTGTGAATGCAAGTGAAATCCATTTGAATCCCTGTGTCCCCTTGTGGTTTTATTTCTAGGCTGAACGCTGAGCAGGAACTGTCTACTTCCCAGTTTTGGTCTGGATGATGCCAAAAACTTTTGAGCACAACCCAAGGAGCTCCAAGTGGAAGATATTAATTTCACTAAAGAAAAAAATACTCTGGAAAGCTCTCCAGAGTGCAATGAAGGCCCACATACAGAGAGCCCTGAGCTGTGGTTTGATATTCACATCAGCAGAGAGCCTCCAGCATTTGGCGAGTCCCACAACCAGACACTTTCCACAATGTCTCAGATGCCACTCAGAGCTGCCTGCCAGCTCCTCTGGTGGAGATACAGTGACAATCCAGGGACAGCAGCAGGAAAGCAAGGAGAGAAACAAAAATTGAAACTCTAGCATTTAAAGAGCTAAAGTGACCACTTTTCTTTATGTAATCAAAATGATGGCATGAGACGATTTTGAAAGGGTCAAAACTATCTTTTCCATGTTGCTCATCTTCCTCCCTCTTCCATCTTCCTTTACCTCATTCTCATCACTTTCCACCACAGAACAACTGACCCTTTGCCTACCCTTGCCCTTGCACCAGAACCATTTCTTTTTTAACGGAATCCTTCGGACCAGGAGCTGACCATCTGCTTACGAGCTCTCCAAACCTAAGCAGGGTTTGTAACACCTCATTTCTCACCACATTTCCCTATATGTGGGGCTCTGGATGGGAATAAAGGCACGGTCCTGGCCTACACCTGGAGCACTGCAGCAGCTCCAAGGGCAGCACTGCAGTGAGCCTGTAGTGTGTGCTGGTGGGCAGCTGATGGGTCTGAGCCAAACCCCCACAAATGGAGTGGCAAATCTCCCATTGATCTGAACGGGATTTGGATCAGTGCTCTGGTGAGATGATTTTGGAGATCATCTATGTGCAAGTGTCCAAGTAAACAATTGCCAGCGAGGGCCACTCTAATGAGCAGAAGGGAAGGATTGTGGTGTGTATTAGAAGGTGAGTGGGTAGTAGGTCAAGAGAGATCCTTCTCCCCTTCTGTTCTGCACTGATGAGACCACACCTGGAGTATTGTGTCCAGTTCTGGGCCCCTCAGTTCCAGAAAGACATAGAACTCCTTGAGAGAGTCCAGCGCAGGGCCACCAAGATGATGAAGGGAGTGGAACACTTTCCCTGTGAGGAAAGGCTGAGGGAGCTGGATCTCTTTAGCTTGGAGAAGAGGAGACTGAGGTGTGACCTCATTAATGTTTATAAATATGCTAAGGGTGAGTGTCAGGAGGATGGAGCCAGGCTCTTCTCGGTGATGACCAGTGATAGGACAAGGGGCAATGGGTTCAAGCTGGAGCATAGGAAGTTCCATGTGAATGTAAGGAAGAACTTTTTCCACTGTGAGGGTGACAGATGACTGGAACAGGCTGCCCAGAGAGGTTGTGGAGTCTCCTTCTCTGGAGACATTCAAGACCAATCTGGACACATTCCTGTGTGATCTAATCTAGGTGACCCTGCTGGGGCAGGGAAGTTGGACTGGATGGTCTTTAAAGGACCCTTCCAACTCCTAATGTTCTGTGATTCTGTGATTGTGTCAGGAGGAGAAATGTAGAATAAATTCCTCCAGGATGATGTGCGGATAACTCCTTTTGTAAACTCAACCTTTGCAAATTTCTTTAATTCACACATAGTTTACATTGGCACATAGTTTGCCTGCAAATTTGGTGGAATATACGAGATCCATGCAGCAAGCATGTTTCATAGCATAGTCAACACAAATAAATAAATTGTTTCTCAGATTACTTCCCATTTCATATTTTTCTGGATCCTTCTCTCTCCTCGGGCTAACAAAAGCTATCTCTGCAGTCACTGCAGACATTTGTTTTTGCTACAAAACTGATGCTTCTGGAAGTATTTAACAGAATCACAGAATCACGTGGGTTGGAAGAGACCTTCAAGGTCCAACCACAGCCTAACCCTGACTAGTCCACCTCTAGACCATGCTGTTTATTCAGATGCAATTAAAAAACTTCCCTTTTTTAGGAAGGTGACCAGATCTCTAGGCAGAAATCGTTGGTGAGACCTTTGCTAATTACAACAAATCAGCAGGATGAGGGTCAACCCAGAAGCTAAATCCCCAGGTCACGGTCATCCCCAGAGGTGGTACCCAGAGTCAGACACTGCCCAGGGGTGGCTGGGGAGCGCTGTGGCAGCTGGAGACCAGCACTACTGCAGCATTGCAGCGGCAGGGACTGACAGCTCCAGGGGTCTGGAATGGGGTCTGGGGGCATGGGCAGTGTGGAGTGGGGCCCCAAGGAGGCCAGTCCATTAGGGACTACTAGTACCCTCTGGGACCTGACAGTAGCTTAGCTGCAAATATTCAGGCACTCCAGCTTTATCAGATTTAATTAAAACCAATGGATAAACTCATTTATAATGCCTCTCGCCCTCCTTTTTCTAAGAAATTTAGAAGTCTGTTGCTGTAAGCAGATCCTTGAAAAGGATTGGCTTGCTATGAAGAATCCGACCTGTGGAGCTGTAGGCTACTGCAATTACCTAAATCTTTAGCACTGTTGCAAATTGCTTCCATTTGTCAATGTCCCCATCCTGCCCAACCCATGATATTTCATCATCATTGCCTTTGCATATTCCATGTTGTTACAGAAGGGATGCCTTAAAACACCACATGAAATTCAAAGAGGACTTTTGCCCACAGATAGCCTGAATAAAACCACATTAGCATTCAACAGTCCTCACTCATTTATTCTCCCTCCCTTGTAATGGGCACACAGACACTGTGTAAACAGGGTCTCTATCAGCATGAATGATGCAGAGTTTAACGTTGCCTTCCTCACGCACAATAGACAGTTTCTCACTCCATAAATGCTTCCATTTGTAAATTATCCAGTAGGCTAATAGATTTTACAGCCTGAAGGGACTTCTGGCTTCATCTAGCTTATATTACCTTTTGTGTAACCTCTGCATGTACAAGCTGGACAATTTTATCCAGTCATTCCTGCTGAAGTAGAAATTATTCTTCCAAAGTTATTGCAGTGGGAGATCTTGGAGGAGATCACTGTGAAAGAAATAAAGAGTCTTTTGCCTTTAAAATGACTTTTAAAGGGAGATTTTCTAAGTATATAAGTCACCAGTTGCAAAAGACATTTATAATAAATGATAGATGCCATCAAAGTGATTTCAGGCTTCACTCCACAAAGGCACTTAGTAGTGAATAGCTTTAGACTTGTGAATTGTCTGATAGGTTTCCATGGGACCACTTCTGGGTTTCCAACAGAGCAAGCATGTAAGGGCTTTGCTAGCTTAGAGCAAACTGCATGCACTTATGAGACAGCATCAAATGAGCTTCATTTGCAGCTACCAGTGCAGCTACCACTAATAGCTGCACAGCACCAAAATGGCTTCAAGGCAGGTCTGGAGGCATCCTAGTGTCTGTATGTAGCACCAAGCTACAAGTTTCACCTTGTCTTTGAGCATAGCAATCACCCGCTTAAAAGAACAGCCTTGGTACGTAACACCCCCACTTCCATAGCATCAGCTTTGCTATCAGTAACTACAAAATAATGCTCATTTCTTAGGCACAAGGCAAGAAATAGATATCATCAGAGGTACACACGGAGCAAGGACTGACTTCTAATGGGTGACTACAGCAGATGGAGTCACCTTTGTTTACCTTCCCTTGCAGATGACAGCATTGTCACAACAGTTGTGTCATGTCATAAGCTCCACCTCAAAACAACATTAATTGGAGTCTATGGGGAGCACCTGATACGTTCAGGAAAACACAAAATTATGTCAAAGCACATCACAGAGAAGGAAGTTACATGACAAGAAAATGTCAAAATAATATGAATATAGACAAATAAGAAGATGAAAGATGAAATGCAACAAACTCCACTGCCAGCTTTTAAAAAAAATGGCACAGTATCCAGGAGGCTGCAAAATTAATTGGAACACTGGAAAAGAAAAAAAATTCTCATTGGTAAGTTATGTATGAGCTGGGAACCTATGTAAAATTAACAAGACTGAATGATATGGCTTCAAGGGGAAACTGTAAACTTTAGAGTCTATACAACAATAAGCTGATTTCAGGACACCCTCAACTAGACAATTATCCAGTCTGTATTTGAAAGAGCATACTTGATTTCCTTGGTCTGTTCATGGGTTTGTCCATCTCAGAAGCTAAAGATTCATTTATCACATGAGGTCTGGATCTATCCTGACAAGGGGGAGTTCTTGACCGGGGGAGTGAAGGGGGAGGTGCCGATCTCCTCGTTTTGTCAACCAGCAATAGAACCCAGGGGAATGATATGAGTCTGTGATGGCGGGGGAGGGGGTAGGTTGGATATTAGGAAGTGGTTTTTTACTGGGAGGCAGTTCTTTACTGAGGTTGGGCACTAGAACAGGCTCCCCAGAGAAGTGGTCACAACACCCAGCTTGACTGAGTTCAAGAAGTGTCTGGACAATGCCCTCAGTCCCATGCTCTGACTTGGCTGGTCCTGTGTGGGGCCAGGAGTTGGGCTCGATGATCCTTATGAGTCCCTTCAAACTCAGGATATCCTATGATTGTATGAGTCTATCTTTCTATTAATTTAGCCTCTGAAGAGCACAAAGAAAATTCTGATTAATATTCCTCTCTGTCCTTTATGAAAGACAAAGCTCCTACAGAAGGTAACACTTTTTCTTTCCTTCTGTCCTTAGGTGGCAATGAAAGATACTTGCACCAAAAATCATGGAAGAGAACTCTCAGCTAAGACTTTGTCAGATACAGTATTTCCCTAAATCTCTGGTTTTGCAGTTGTTGAAAAGAAATTATGTTTCAAACCTCAAGGAATGTTTCTTACTGGCGATGCAGATGACAGTGATGCCTACACGTGGCACAGCAAGGAGCAGAAGGAATGGATTCTCAGAGTGAAACACCCACGCACCTCCCCACGAGCAGCCCATAAGCAGGAGCCGTGCTCCTGGAGGGCATCTTCTGGTTTACTCATGTTCAAAGGGAATGCGATCTGTGTGCGCCAAGACCAAGTTTTTGATGTGAACCACAGCATGCTAAGGGGACAACTACTTCTGAAGCACGCTCCTCTGAACTGAGATATCACTGTAGGTCCTGGCTCAGTGTAAACTGCCTGAAGGCACCAGTGGGCTCTGCTGGATCAGAAGAAGAGTTAATCCTTCTGGCAGGACTTGAAAACAGGTTTATTAGGGCTCTTTGGGATCTCTAATGTAAGTTCAACACCCTGTTATCAGAGGGAAAGATCAGCCCTTCGGGTGTTTTGCTATAGGGAGCTACAGCTGTGTTCAGAGTGCCAAGGTAGTCACAGAAGTCTTCAGCACCATGTAAGGGAACTGGAAAGAGAAATCATTTCCCTTCAAGCTTTGTACAAAGACTGAGTTTCATGAATGAGCTGAGGTGAAAAACTCCTTCAAGAAAATGGGATGGATGCTGCAGCTTGGTATTGAAGGACATGGACACACACAAAAAATAGAAATCCCACGAGTGCTCACTCACTGTACAATTGGTTCTTAGCCTTGAGCAGAACTTGGAGGACTGAAATTTTTGGATTAAAGATGGAAACACAGTGAGGACTGGAGCTATGAACATCCATGAGTGACCTCCTCCGATATGTGAATTCCAAAACAAGAGATCATCAACACAGAATAGAAACTTCTGTCATTACAGTAGGACCTACTTTCAGGAGACTCCATCCTCCTCTGCCCACATCTGTTTCCTGTTCTTCTGCCCTAAGCTTTTACTCTGGCATGGAACCATGTCAACAGCCCATGCACTTGTCCAAACACAAAAAGGCCCGTCTACTCCACTCTCACAGGACTCAACCTGGAGTACTGCGTCCAGCTCTGGGGTCCCCAGTACAGGAAGGACATGAAGCTGTTGGAGCAAATCCAGAGGAGGACCACAAAGAAGATCAGGGGGCTGGAGCAGCTCTGCTGTGAAGATAGACCGAGAGAGTTGGGCTTGTTCAGCCTGGAGAAGGGAAGGCATGTGGGAGACCTAATCGCAGCCTAACAATACTTAAAGGGATCCTACAGGAAAATGGGAGAGAGGCTGTTCATCAGGGAGTGTTGTGATCGGACAAGAAGGAATGGCTTCAAACTGACAATGTGTAGGTTTAGATTAGATATAAGGAAGAAATTCTCCCCTGTGAGGGTGGTCAGGCTCTGGCACAGGCTGCCAAGAGAAGCTGTGGCTGCCCCCTCCCTGGCAGTGCTCAAGGCCATGTTGGATGGGGCTTTGGGCAACGTGGGCTAGTGGGGGGTGTCCCTACCCCTGGCAGGGGATCTAGATGATCTTTGAGGCCCTTCTCATCCAAACTGTATGATTCACCCATTGTACGATTCTATGATTCTATGATAAGGCTATAAGCTTTTTTTTTTAGTTTTTATTAATTGCTGGCTTCTAAGGAAGTCTTTAACTGGCACTGGAAAGACTAAATGCCATGTTCATGGTGCTCAGAGTCAAAAAGATGGAGCACATTACACAGTTACATGTGTGCTGTCCTCAGCGCAGACCAGTGACTCTAAGCAGTATCACACCAGTCACATATCCTTGTTTCACTCAAAATTTACTGCCAGAAACAATCCATTCCTCTCAGTCAGTGAAGCTGCTTCTCCCCCTGAGTCCTCTGGCACTGAACTACGAAGCGAGCAGGGACAGCCCAGAGCCTCTGGTGCTTTATTGCTCCCTCATTCCCGCTCCCACCTTTCCTGCACAGCTGCTGTCTTGCACAGCCTGCCCTGAAATTGCTTCATGTCCCAGGCCTACCTTGTCCCTGGGTTCCTGTACCCCATGCAGTCTCCCTGGGCAGCTCATTAACGGGGGATCAAAACTAATTTATATGGTGGGTTTCTAACCACACTCTCTGAGGGACTGTGATTTCAGGACATGTTTTTGGATAAAAGCATCACTCTCCTACCCTGGCCGTTGACAACCTTGGATGTACATCAGCAACACAAACAAAAATGAGAAGCCTCAGGCACACAGACAGGTTACTGCACAGTGACAAGTTGCTGAGTGTCAGCTACCCTTCAACGTCTGTCTGTACCAATACTGTCACATGTCTGCGAGGAAAGACCTGTGACTCGGTGCTTTGCTTGTGCCACCGACCACAAGTATGTACAGAGTGACATCAGCTCATTGGAGGTCATTTTCTTTTCCACACTCATCCTGCCTGGGCCCGCAGTATTTTGCTGGTTGATTTGACAGGCCCCACGTAGACATGGCCTCTGGATGGCTGGAAGCTTGTTTCTATAATTTCTCACTCCCCTCACGTTTGAAGGACAGCCTGGCAGTGTGTATGCAGACGTGGGTCTGGCAGTCGCTGGCTGCCAGCAAGACTAGGGAAGCACCCATGGAGTGGGAAGGGAATTTGGTTGCAATTTAGTGGTTGGGAAGTGGTGGGAAAGAGGGGGGTAATGAGAGAAAAAACATGCAGATGCTGCTCAGTGCAGTGGGGACAACAAGGGTTCACAGAGGCTGGAAGATAACTGCTGATGATGTGTTTGTGGTGCTGAAGGCATTGCCTCAATTCCAGAGAAAAAGCAGTCATGTCAAACAGGACCTTTGGCTCATTCACAATAAAAGCATAAATAGGGGGAGGGAAAGGGAAACAACCTCTGTTTGTCCATTTCATTTATTTTCTTTTGTTTAAGGCTGGGACAGTAAAATAGGAAATTTGGTAGCATACTGAAAAGAAGCTTCAGTGAAGTATCTCTTATGAGAACAAACTGTGAGTTAACTCCAAAACAGACTCCAAGTCATTTTCCTGCTATACGTCTTTCTACATGGAAGGATTTTCTACAACTACTCAGGGTTTCAAATCAGCTTACAGTGTTACCTGGTTACAGCTCCCATCTATTCAGAGCGTGGGCACCATATATATAAATTGAATGCTTTCAGTAATACATTGTTTTAGCAAGAAAATAACTCCTGCAGATGTTTGCTTGCATTATGAAAATGTTTGGGCCAGAGGAGAACTCCCCTGGGGGTGGAGGGAGGGGGGGGGGAAAAACAGACAGAGACATAAACAGAAATAGGCATTACATCTGTATTTATCCTGGTAACCAGCAGAAGAGTTCAACAAATCTGTGCTGAGTGACATCCAGCTCAAGGTCCAGCATTTTGCATTTATTATTTAGCTGTTTGGATTAAAGTGTTGGATTTTTTTCCCACGGTGAGGTTTTCAGTGATTTGGATGTGCTCTTCAGGTATTATACTGTCCTACTTTCTTAAAAATGCTGTCCCTGGACCTTGCTGGCTGACAGAGCACACGGATTTCAACAGAAACACCGGCACTGTCTTCCTCAAGTTGGCTCCATAAAACAGCAGAGAATAAACCAAGCAAAGTCCCATGGGGACAATAGATGGGGGAACACACATGCTCCAGAATTTGCTGGATTATTTATAAAAGGGAATAATTTTAATATGCTTTTTTTTCTATAGCAGCTCACGAATCTTCTCTATTTCAGAGATTTAGATTGTTTTCTTTCTTTGTGTCTCCTGGGTTTCTCACAATATAAGTTGGAGTTTTCTGTTTGCTTGTTTTCCTTCCCCTAACACCAACAAAGTATCCGGAATTGGCACTGGCACTCTGAATGCCTTAAGAAGCAATTTTTCAAATTGAGCCATGCACAGTTTAATTTCTCTCGGGGTCTTAATAATCACAGTATATTTCAATCATAAGGTACAAAGCTTCCTTTCAAAAAGAAAGCTTCCATTTTTCCAAGATCTCAAATTCTCAAAGCAACAAAGGCAGAGGCAGATACTTAGTTATCTGAATTTGTATATCATCACTGTTTATTATTTGTATCCCAGTGGCATTGTATTATACACAGTGCAATATAGATGAAGATTATCCTCTCTGCATCACAGAGCTTACAGTTGTAACTACAGCCGGTACACAAAAGGGAAGGACAGTCTTGATCTCTCCTCCACAGTTCATCAGCTTTAAAATAATGGTATTTGAGCTCAGGATCCTTTGCCATGTATCTCCCATACAAAATAGTGATAGTTACACACTTAAATATCCAGAGATCTTTGGGCACTTTACCAGAGTCATAATTTCAGCGCTTTTGGCTTCAATGCTGTATGTGGGAGTCCAAGCAAATAAGCTACAAACGTGGGCTGTGTGTCCTGTGAATTCCAATGGCTCAAAGACAGAGGCCAAATGATTCAACCTCAATTTACTATTAAATAAACCAAACACCTTGCACCATGCAGGCTATTCTCATGAGTTTTAGATCTGAGAGTCATGGTTTCAGACATTTGGAGCTGCAGGCTTTGCCCCTGCGTTTTGTTACTGCTGCGAGTGGGACAGCAGTCACATCACTGACAGTCTTTGTGGCATCCTGTATTGTGTCAAGAACTGCATCCCTAAACTCTGTGCACCAGAAGTAGGAATCAGCAACATTCTCAGCTCTTTCTTTTACTGTTAGAGAATGGCTAAGCAAACCACCAATGTAACCTGAAACAATATGCTCTCAATGAACATTCAACTGGTTGGTTTCTCATTTACAGGCTCAGGCACTGGGCTCCCACCAGCAGGAGGTTCAGATATGCTAAGCATAATTAAAAATGTTATTTGCAAATATAATTCACAGTTCACTTATGGTGGGAATTATTTGCTTCTTAGCCTTCAGGAATTTTCACTTGCTTGGCTGAACAAAAGAGAAACATTTCTTCATTTTAGGACTCGGATCTAGAAAAGAGTTCCTAATCCTAATGTAATTTCTTCATAATCCCTTTGTTCTCCTCACTTTTCCTGCTTTACCTTTGCTATGTAACACCATGTCTTGTGTGCTGCTGTTTAGTTAAGAGGAGATAGGTGCACTTTGGTCCAGAACACACCACAGCTAGAAAAAGCCACATAAGCACTAACTGTGATGGGAAAAGGGCTGAGAAAAGGGGAAAAAAAAGGAACTCAAAGTCAAGCTGTGTAATGAGTCGCCATACAAAACATCTATGGAATTAATTAAGCATTAAAACAGAGGACTGAAAGCTGCCAGCTGGGTCATCGAGCAAGACAAGATGCAAGATGCCAGTAGAGAGTGAGGGCAACCTCTAAACTGGAGGTTACCTTCATTGCCTCCTTGCTACTCTTAATAATTGGAATTCACAGGGTAAAATCTTCCTGACAGTTTAATTCTCTTCCCTGTCAGAGCTCTCTTAGATTCTACCCTTCTACTGTGACACGAGCCATCCCTCACCAAGCCTCCCTAGCCTTAAACTCCTTGAGGCTGGGCTTTCCTGTATAGCCTAGCTGAGCATATCTAGTGTACAGCTACATGTGCCTGGCTAATCATCAGGTTAACAAAAATCTCATCCCTCCTCACACCCCCCTGTTTGCTGGCTCATCTGGTTTTGGTTCTCCCCCTCCCCAGTCCATCTGTTGTGCCATCCGCTCTCTTCCGCTCTGTGCTACATCTTTGCGTGGTGAGTAGCACAGAGTGACACCTGCCAGCTCTGAGGCATTAGTGAGTTTAGCAGTAGAGTGATAACAACAGGACCCAGTACAATTTTCACCTGTATCAGCTGAACTCACTTACCTGAAAGAGACAAATGCCGCTACTCCAGACATTTGTGTATCCAGGCTTTTTATTCATAGCACAATTAACCATTTGTACCATCACAGACAGTGCTGAATGGTTTTATTTCCACAGCAGTACGTCTTCCCTGCACAGATCAGCAGAGCACTGACCTCTTGGTAGGTAACAACAGCCAGGCTTGCTTTCCCTCTGTAGTGGTGACAGTTCCCTGCAATGCTGTAATAAGCATGCTGTGACAACCAGTAATGACACCAGCCAGCAGACAATTCAAAACCACTACATCAATGCTGAAATGAATGAAATATTTAGTCCTCTATGGAGGACACAACACTGAACATACATCCAGCTGCTCCCCGTGAGCAGGACCCTGTGCATCTGCACAGGGCTGGAGAGGGTCTGTACCTGCTTTGGGGGTACAGGTATGGCAGGAAGGGAGCTGTGTGTGAAAGACTGGAGGTTTAGGTTCCTTATCTAGCAAGCAGAAGTATCCCTTGTGCTCCAGACAGGATGGTATGCCGTCACAGATCTAAATTTAAATATGTCCACACAGGTAATTACCCCAGCATAAAGTAACCAGGGAACTACCTGCTTTTGCTCCATCTCCCCCAGTCAAGTATGTGTCATACAGCTAAGGTACCACATAAGCAGAATGTTTGTAACCCCCTCCTTTGATTTAAAGGAGATTAAGTCACTAGTTTTTTCTTTCTTGTTGTTCACGTTACACTTGCAGGAAGGAATGTTCCTTCCCCGTGTCTGGAAGTCTTTATTTAGGGAGGAAGCAACCATTCTCTTACATTTGACATTAATTCTAAAACAACCTGACTGGGGTTGTAAAGGCTGTTGAGGAAAACACAGCAGCTTCCTAGAACCTGTGTCCACCCAAGTGTTGCTGCTTGCTTGGCTGCTGGCACAGCCAAGTAAATCCCAATTATTTACTCCCTTACCAGCTCGAGAATGTATCCTACATAAGCTGCAGCACCAGGAAAACAACCACGACTGCTATGCTTCATCTCCCCATCTCGTGCATGCTCATCCAAGGCACTGAATTCCCAACTAAAATTCCCAATTAAAAATAAAATATATTCATGGGTTGCGGGGTTTGTTTTCTAGGGCAGCACTTCACAGGGGATCTGCTCAAAACAGAATAAAGACAGGGGATGAAACAAAGTGCCTCCAGACTCCAAGGTCTGGGTGAATTTTCCCTGCCAGCAATGTTGGGATACATGTTTACATTTTTCACACAGAGCTATTGGCACTTTTTGAAGTTCAGTTTACATCTTGACAGCTCCAGGCCAGTGTCAAAACAAGAGAAGCTAGGTGGTTCAGGGCTCTCTCTCAAGGCCATGGCTGTTTCAAAAATTTTGTTGTAGCTAGTTAAAGAGAAAGAGGATGCTCCCTTCATGAAATGTTGCAGTACAGACCATTTCCTTTTGATTAGTGAAGACACAGAGCCTTTTTAATACTTCCCTTCTCTTTCATTCCACACTGTATGACATTTACTTTTCTTAGGAACCATGGCTCTAACTTACACCAAGGTTTTTCAGAAATTCTTTCCTCCTCACTGTAAAGACAAAAGAGCTGATCACTCCTCAACAAAATGCACATGAAATAAAATAAAATATGTTTTCCCCGAGTCACATAGCTCGTTCCATGGAAAAAGTGGCTAAATGCTTTGGACATTGTCAATAGGTGCCGAATACAAAAGAGAGTGCACAGGCAACGACAGTGCCTGGCTCTCGCTAATCAGAAAAAAAGAGCTCTGAATCGTGCAAAGAGAGATTATGTCTAATTTGAGCCTATGGGATTCTGATACTGACATCCCAGCCTTAAATATTGGCTTCAGGAGATACTGCTGCTCATTTACCCTGAACTTACCAGTTGTTGGGGTGCAGTAAGACAAAAGACCAAGGAGTGACATAATGCTAAGTGACACGGCACTGGGAACGCCATACCATATGCAGGAGTGTGGTCACCCATGAAGCGCAGTACACCGATATTTGCCCCCTACACACAGCCTGTACTACTCAGAGGAAGAACTAGCTTCAGATGTCCCAGCTTTGCTGCACACCCACATACACAAGGTTACATGGAGCAGCCCGCTAGAGAGACCTGTGGGGTTACCATCTGTTTTGCCACTTCATGCGTTATTTTCCTTGGCTATGATGATCCATACTGAGGTATCTGATTAAGTCATCTTCCGTGCAATCTCTTACTACCACCACCACCAAAAACAAAAGCAAAAACCTCTCAGATAAACTTAGCAAAGTTTTCTGGAGTACCTCCCCCATCTTAACACACCTTTTGATTATGCAGTTTCCAATCTTTGTTGCAAGGTGACATGAGGTCATCATGATCCATTCAACCCGCCCATGTTTTACTACATTCACCTGCTGTTGGAAATGACACTCCAGAATACAGACGCCCTTGAGAGCCCTCAGTCAAGAACAAGACATAAATACTGTATTTAACAAGCCTCAAAATCTTCTTTGCCATGCTCCCCCCATACTGGCACTTTTCACAGGGGTCTCTGTAAAATGGATTGCTGAAATTTTTTTTTAAGGTGTGGTGACACAGTTGAGGGCCTGTGCCTTCTTTAAAAGGCCTGATAAAATATACACATTTAATTTTTTAAATAAGCCTGTAAAGATCTTTCCTATATCAATATCTAAAAAGGGATATTTCCCATATTCTACATGTAAAAACATTTTTACTATCAGGTTGTAACAAACACGTCTTTGGCAAAATGCAAAAGTACAAGGAAATTTCAAATGGACAGAGATAGAAACTCTCCCTTTTTTTCATGAGAAAAGTCTCTGTATTCTTATAACTTGCATTATTACTCCTGAATATCTCATTAACAGCCCTGTGGCAGCTGCCTGCGGCATGGTAATACTGCTACATCCACTTCAGAGAGGAGGAGCTGAAGCACATTGGTGGTTGACCTCACTGGACTTAGATCGACTTCCTCCAAACAGTAACCCGGCTCCCTCCCTTGTGAAGAGAAATAGAAGCAAGCACTCTTAAAGGCTGACTGGTAGTTCCTAAGTAAATTGAAATTACTCCCAGGGATTAGTTCTCAGGGGAGACCTTATTGTTCTCTACAACTACCTGAAAAGAAGTTGTGGGGATATGGGGGTCAGCCTCTTCTCGAAGATAAGAGAATCAAGACCAATCTGGACACATTCCTGTGTGACCTAATCTAGGTGATCCTGCTCAGGCAGAAGGGCTGGATTAGATAATCTTTCAAGGTCCCTTCCAACTCCTGACATTCTGTGATTCTGTTCGTTACAGATAATTTTACTTGTTTTCCATTGCTTCTGTTTCCATAAAATACTCCTTATCACAAATCTTCCCTGGAGCTTCTGCACAAAATGTGTCAACTTTCAAGTAATGCAAGGGCAGGAGAAAGTGAGCTAGCAACCAAAGAGTAAGGAGAGAATGAAGCCACAAAGTACAGTTGGGTTTTATATGTGTTACAGTCATCTTCTAAAACTCCCATCAGTAGGGCTAGTTACGCTGTATTTTTTACAATTATTTTTTTTCCAGAAGAAATGAAGTGTGATACTGTGGACTATGTTCAAAACCAACTGCTATCGCTGATTTCAGTGGAGTCATTCAGAGTATAAAGCCGGAGCAGAATGTTGGTTTATCTTGTACGGCTAAATGGAAACAGGTGTTTCCAACAGACAGAAATGGGGTGGCCAAACCACAGGCTGAGTCCAACTCGTAGTAAATGTATTCCACATTTTGGAAACCAAGCTGCAGCCAAAGTGGCTTGGGTTTAATATAATGAGCAGGTTTATTTATTTCATTTTTGCAACAGTTTGACAACATCCAAGACAACATCACCTATTTCTGATAAATTTCCTATTTCCACTGGTTTTGGTTTTGTACACTGTGAAACAGCTAAGAAAGCTGTAAGGAAGATTCCTCTCCTCTCCTCTCCTCTCNCCCCTCTTCCTTTTCCAAATGTGGCTGTTTTTCAATGTTTGTATTAATTCCAAAGTCAATTCAGATTGACTCACATCTGATTAGTCCACTCATATAACTACTAATTTAAAGAGGAACTAAAATTCTTTCAAATAAACATACCCCAAACACTGTTTAACTCTGGTAACCATAGCTTACATACTGTACAGGCAACGAATGTCACAGCATTGAGAAAAAAAAAGACCAGAGAAGCCAATCTGTGGGTACACAAGTACACCATGGCAGCTACAGTGGAAAAAAAAAAGGAGTAACAGAGTGTTCCTACAGTTCAGATGAGTAGTTCCAGGCAGTTTGTCAATATACCAGCCATAAAATCCCTTGCACTTGTTTTTACAAGATGCAAAGCCATACAAGAATATTTAGGTCAAATAAATAATATATATCTCATAAATAGTACAAGTCATTGGGTGCATCCTTGGAGGTTTTACTTTAGTGGACAACATTTCTTTCTTGAAAGTGGATGCAAGTGTGTTTTAACCATGTATATTAAGGCTACTGATGATTTAAATTATGTCCTTGTTCTTTCACATACATATCCAGAAGGATGAACTTAACAAGAAAATCACAAACATACAAAAAAACCCCCAAAAAACAAAAAAAAAAAAAAACCCAACAAAACACTGACAAAAATAAAAATAAAGAAAACACAAATTCCAGGCTTCAATGAAAATATAGTGATTCAATTACTGGTTGTTAGATCTCTTTCTCTCATAAGCACAGAATTACAGAATCACAGAACATTAGGAGCTGGAAGGGAAAGATCATCTAGTTCAACCCCCCTGCCTGAGCAGGATCAAGTAGATTAAGTCACACAGGAACATGTCCAAACTGGTCTTGAATGTCTCCAGAGGAGACTCCACAGCCTCTGGGCAGTCACTGAGGACTGGATTGGCCTACATTAAGAGAAGCTAATTCTGCTCAAGCTATTTTATCCTAAATTTTCCAAAAAGCTTCTCTTATACAAAAAACTTCAGACAAAACAATACAAAGATGATGACCGCCAAGAAAGGTATTCTGCAACATGACTACCTGAATTTTAAAAGCAGCAGCAATGACAAATTTAAGATCCTGCCACTGGATTCACTGCTGAGATGGACAAAAATCCATCCCATGAATGCAGCTCAGAGCCCTCCCAGCTTCTACACTGATAATCTGTCCTTGTTAGCACACAAGCTAATAATGGGAAAACAGGCTTGTCTCAATCTGACAACAAATTTACTCAAAAACACCTAAGAGGAAGAAATCTTTGAGCTCGAATACCTACAGTTCTTGGCTTGGAGCATTTCTGCTACAGGAACATTACAGTTGCAAGGACATAAGCAAAGTATGTTTATTTTTTTCATACAGCAGCCACCATACAGGAATCGAGAAACTTCTCATGTTGCAGTTGGTCAGCATTGTATTTCTTCATTTGGTCACTTAGCTATCTTCTGTCCTATTTCACGTGCTATAAAGCATCGCTGTGACACCGATGTTTAGGCAGAAAATGATGGAACGATGAAAAGCCTCAGTCGTTGCATCCATAATTAAGGACAGGAGATTTCCACAGCTCCTGTTCAGGCCATTTCTGGGGTGGTTGTTGGCACACAGAGCAGTTCTCTTGGGATCAGCTGAAACCCAAGGGGTTACAGCAGCCTTTGTAGCAAGACCATTAAAGCCAGAGCTAAACGAAGTGGCAAAGGCACAAAAAGCAAGGCTGGGCTCTCCAGTGCTGTGAACGAGTTTGTTACAGTGTTAAGCCATCAGTAGGGACTGATTTTGCACAGAGGCACAGGAACAGCATTACTCCAGATTTAGAAGTGGTGCTTTCCCTGGGGAAGGCTCCCAGGAGAAACACTTCCTATGGCTTTTGTCCCACCCTCCTTCTCTCTCAACTCTGGGAAGGAGCGCTATTATTTCCACCGCTGCCAGAGAGAGAAAAATGAGAGAAAAATCACTGTATGAAGCTTGAATTCCCCAAGTGCTTTTAGTGGTTGTGATTTCCCGAGTGAGCCATTTTTAACAGAATGAGCGGATGAAATTACACCACAAACCATCAGACTGAAGACTGGCACCTTCATCATAATCAAGCATCATTCTCACAACTGTTTCATCTGAGGAATTCCTTGAATATTCATTCTTTCTAGAGGCAAGGGACAGAGATCTCTGAAGGACTCTAAATACACGCTGTATGCAAGAACTGCATCCTCACTTTATTGCAACAGAAACACCAGCTCCATTTATGGGGCATGTGTTTACTGCTCTGTGAGGGTAAGCCAAGGCTTGTCACTCACACGTGCACAGCAGCTGTACTGCAGTGCTGATTACAGCATCGCTGCATCAGCCCCCAGTTCCCCACCAGAACCGTGGGATAATTAAATACCAGACACCGCACCCAAATACGTAGAAGTGAGATGGAGCAGTTATGGATTTATAGCTGAGTGAATGCAATCATGATGAACCACCAGCTCTACTCATCCCCCTTCTCCTGATCCTGAGTCCTTCCTTCTAGTGCAATTTTTTATTCATATGACTGCGGTGAATAGTGATTGCTCTTATAAATCTTCACAGGTTGAGATACTAATCACACACCTCCCACATCTGTGTGCAGGATAGCAGCCCAACAGACCTGGCTTTTTAAGGCCAGCTGTCAATTATGAGCTTTGTAGTTGTGAGTTTTACCTTTCCCCTTTCATTTACAGTTTCTAAATGTCAGATGTATAAAGCATTTGACATTCAGGGAAATGCCAGCATTATAACAGCTCTCCCAAGTTCTGACCATGCACCAATTTTTAGACAACACATGCATGTGATATTCAAGGCTTTATTTCAATCCTAATATGCATAATTTAAAATCACCAATTTAAGTATTTTAAAATTTAAATGAGGACTGTTGGTAGTATATTAAAAAAATTGTATTATAAGCATGACCACTGAACCAAAAATATAAGTGAGTCTATAATTAGCATGTGTGCTTATAAATGCCATGGTAAGAACTGACACTGGTTACAAATACTTGACTTGTGAATAGATGTGTTCTCTGTGAATTTCAGAAATCTGTAACTCAAAATCACCCTCATTACTGAGACTGGTCTTCTTAGCTGAAAATATCCCTGTGGATGAATGAGACATGAAAATTAATCACTTCTATGGCCAGAGAAAGAGCTTCTTCTGGGTCACTGTCCAAATAATAAAATATTAGAAGCCTGTGATGCAGTTTATAATTCATCATAGGCTATAGTTAGCCCCACATATATTAAAAATCATTTTCTTGCTCCTCCTGAAACAGAAAATTCTCTAGGGACCTCTGCAGCTCATAGCCCTGAAATGCCAAGTCAAATAATTTGATAATATTTGTCTATAAATTAGATTTTTTTAATAAACTGTTTATTAGTATTTGAGACTGGCATCCCATAAGAAAACGCATTAACAACCATAGCTCTTAAAATTTCAGTGTTGCTGCAATCTCATGGAAGTTCAGCACAAGTTAATCATGACTAACAGTACAATTATTCTGAAATACTTGAGTCCAGAAGCGTATTCCATTGATATGAAGTACTTCAGCAAAACTCAGGGTGTGTTTTGATAGGGCAAGAAGGCCAAAGATAATGTCTGAAAGAGGATGACAGAAATCAGGATGTGAACCAAAATCAAATGACGTGCCTGTTAACAAACGTGCCTGCAACTGTTTTGCTCCCAGAGATATGAAAAGAAAAATGAACGACAAGTAATATATCCAAATGTTTCCTTGCATAAATTAAAATTCCCATCGTGTTTAACACATACAAATAAGTAACTAGATAGAAAAATGTCTTTACATCTAATGTATCTGACGTGCACTTACCAGTCTTCATTATGGATACATCCCTAATCCCTGCATTCTTAGGTCTGTGCTAAAGGTATCGCTGTCTGGAATTTCCATGTTTCTAAACAAAACTCAAATTATTTCCCACTCAACCACAAAAAAGTATTAGCTGTGTCTTACAATTTTTACCACAAAAAATATTTCCAAGCACTAAAAGAAGACTAGCAACATTTACTTCATCATGCTAAAAAGCAATGTAATATTGCCCATTACAAATTCTTATTTTTATTACATTTTTTTCAATATTTAGCTAGAACAAAATTACAGTTCATACATTTGTTGCCCAGAGGGCCAGTGGAATCTCCATCTTTGCAGATATCCAAACTGGACATGGCCCTGGGTGACTGGATGTGCTTTGACCTGGGATTTAATTGAGAGACCCCCCAGAAGGCCCTTGTAGCCAGTCTGATTCTCTGACTGATTTCAGGGTTTGTAATCTCTTAGATTCCCTGACAAACTATTACCATTACCAAGTCACCCAATGTCAGTGGAGTTGCCCATTCAGCCAGTTTGGGACCACAAGAAAATGTAAGATTATGCCATTTAATTCTTTTTAATTGTAAGTTAAATTAAGTCACAAAACTTCTCAACTGACTCTAAGAACAGGGGTATGGGCAATTAGTGCACCTCAGCTAAGAAGCAGTAATTTGATAAATGACTCCCACTTGATCATGATTCTCACCTCTCGTAGGCTGTTGAGAACAAGGGCAGCAGCACAGAGGAAATATCAGTTATGAATAGGCAAAAAAAGACAAAATAAAATTTCATACATAGTATTTTAAAAGGGAAATTAAGTCAGGGATTCAAAAAGGAGGGAGCACTGGTGAGAGCATCAATAAAAACCCATTAGTAACTTTATTACTTTTTGTTTAACAGAACAGTGCAATGGAACATAAGATCAGTCAACAGGAAACACAGCTTCTCCTTGTCACTGCACCTCTGCCTTTGAAAGGGAATTCTGTAAGTAATCATAAAGTTAAAAGCCCATGTGATGATGTTTGATTATGTGTCACTGGGATCCCACTCTGCTGTCTGATGCACAGCACCATCAATAACTGTTTTGCTTGTACTGGCCAAATGTGGAGATGCTGCTTAGACAGGTAGTAAAAGCAGCCAGAGGAACAGGCAGATTCTGAAGAGGCTATTTCATTAGATGTCACATTAATTATGTGAAAAATACAGGAAAATCTCATTAAATACCCAAGTTTTATAGAAAATAAGAACACTTTTGGAAGCAGGATATGCCAAAGTAAAACATAACAAGTATATCCCGCTACTTAAAAGGAAGATATGGAAAAAAAATAGCACTCACAGCACAAACACTGAATAAAATGCAGAAATCTTTGAGATTTGTACCAGTTAGGACCAAAAGTATCTTTGGATCTACAAGTCTGACCTCTGCAGGACTTCATCTAATAATTCTCACATTTCAATGAATTAGTCAACATCGTTAACAAGTCATTTGAAATGGGATAATGAGATGGTGGCACAGATGTTTTATGGGAGGCAACTGCCAAGTGACAAAGGGAGGACAGGAGACTGGCTATGTGTGTGTGTATGTATGCATGTATGTAACCCATAGGTAGTGCAGGCTGGTTCCAGAAGCTCATCACAGGTGACAAGCACTTCTCAATATTATATACAACACAACTTGAAGGGTTTCAGAGAGAAAATAAGCATCTCATATTTGAAGTTTGAGAGGCAAGAGTCAGTGGATGGGTGTTAAGAGAGGATTCAATTGGTCAAAGCACTGCTCTAGGAAAGTGAACTCTGCAAACAGTGCTGTGGATGGATGCCAACTGGAGAAGGCTGCGTATGTCACACTTGGATGGAATCATGCCTCACTGATGGGAGATTAGGTGAGAACTATCACCATGTAGATGGGCAAGAAAAACAGTATTATAATCTAAAGGGTGTAGATTGAGTCTGAAGGCAAGGAGATAAACAGGTCTGGGTTGGAGAATAACCTCTGAAAAATCAGTAAGGTGTTGACCAGTGACCAAGACAAGAAGTAACTGGGAGAGTCAAGTATGGAGGGGACACTAGCAGTGTCAACTTACAGCAGTCTGTCTGACCTGTCTTAATTTGTACCTGCATTGTTATGCACTTGGAGTCTACAGATCTCTGATACTGGTATTAGCAAATAAGCGACTCAGAAAGGTTCTGTTACTCAGAATGCATCTCAGAGTATAACTCCAACCTTTTTATTTCTAGTGGATTTTTGTCCCAGAACAAATTCTAACTTTCATTTGATTACATGGATTAAAGTGGAGCACCACTTTCATACAATTGATAATTCTGTGAAAGAGATGTTGGATCCATGAAGGATTTTGATGATACTTGCCTCTTTGATACAAAAGAGGAAGTTGAACCCTTTGCTTCAGTGGATTCTTCCACCAACCAAGCCCACAGTTGAGGCCCCTTCACGGAGCATCACATGTAACACAAAGCAGTCGTCAGGCAATAAAGCAAATGTCTGTGTATGAGGAGTGTGTCTTGTTGGACAACACCCAACCTCCTCACACAGCTAATGTTTCCCATGTCATGTACTGCAATACACTTAACTTGGGTGATGTTTTTAATAACATTTATGTGTTTACAAACAACTTTATCATAAATGTGTGGCTTCTGTTTTGTTCATTTGCAGCCTGAGAATCAGAGAGATTGTGAAGATAGTTAAGACACAGGGACAGTATCGCCTACATCAGTTTCCAGTTCCTACATTCAAATGTGATAATGTATCTCTAATCATTGTTGCCACACAATATCCACAAAGGTGCAAGGGTGAATATTTAAAACATCATTTATATGTTGCAGCCCTTCTGTCAGAGAAGTCACACAGAATCACAGAATATTAGGAGCTGGAAGAGACTTTGAAAGACCATCCAGTCCAACCCCATTGCCCAAGCAGGATCACCTAGATTAGATCACACAGGAACATGTCCAGATTGGTCTTGAATGTCTCCAGAGAAGGAGATTCCACAACCTCTCTGGGCTGCCTGTTCCAGTGATCTGTCACCCTCGCAGTGAAAAAGTTCTTCCTTATATTAAAATGGAACTTTCTATGTTCCAGTTTGGAACCATTTCCCCTTGCTCTATCACTGGCCATCACTAAGAAGTAAGCCTGGATCCATCCTCCTGACACTCAGTTGGTCATCTCATTTATTATAACAGAATACACTTTTCAGAAGTGTTCTCAGAAATATACCCCATGCTTTTAAAAGCCATGATGCCCATTATCTCATTTAAAATAACTAGAACTATCAATGTACTTCAAATAACTTTCAACTGTGGGATATTACTTTGCTGGAAAACAGACCAACCAAATATAGCTGCAAGGCAGCCTGTTCACTTAAACACGGTCGGTATAGTGGTTTGTAGCACAAACTTTTCCCAGGACAACATACACCTTCAAGTATTTTTATTATGCTTGTCTTGTCTTGTGTTCCAAGAACTGCAAGAAGTGAGAGCACCGCCAAGGTCCTCTTAGGTCTTCTGACGAACTTCAAGTACTTCATGGTGGCCTAAAGCAGCTCAGTGCCTTTCACGCTCATCTCATGCTTTATTCCCAATCAGTAAATGAAGACCAGCATGAAAGCACTTTTTGCAGATGTAATAAAAAATAGCCAAAAAATGCACAAAAGGTATAAACAAAGTGCACTGTTCTCAGTTCCAGAATAATACAGTCATGATAAATCATAAAAAAAAAAAATAAAACTGTTAAAGTATATATGCAGTAGTAAAAGAAAAACAGTATGCTTTGTTAAAAGAAGCAGAAAAGAGACACAGCAGCTACCAAAAAAAAAAAGAGCATGAGATGAATAAGCAAGGAAACATCTCCCCGAGACAGATAACCCCAAATACTGCACCATTTATGAGACAGGAGAGAAAGAAGCCCACCAGCAGAGGACAAGTCCTCAGAGCAGCCTTGGCTACTGAGATTTGGCACCCAGAGGAAGAGGGGTTGGTTTCAAACATCTAAGACTATCAAAATATCATGTTCTTTTACCTGAAGAGAACAAATGGTGAGTTACAAGAAAATTTCTTTTGCTATAATAACCTGCAAAAAGGAAAAACAAACAAAACAAAAACTTAATAATAAATTGCTACTCTTTCGGGTTAAGGTTTTTACTTTGGTTTGTGCCTTTGTAGAACTTGTATTTGATAAAGGCATCTTCCAAAAAGGTAGTAAGAGGAAATGGAACCATTATTTGCCCTGGACATGCTGTTCCAGTGCTTAACTGTCTTGCTATTAAACGTTTGAGTGTAATTTTAAACCTGAACTTGTCTAGTTTCACCTTCCAGACATTGCACCCTTTTCTTTTAGATTCAAGAGCCACGAGAAACCCTGGTGAAAGTATGCTGTAATCCAGTCATCTCTTGATCTTCTTTTAGACTAACTGAACGGAGTAACTTCCCTCCTAAAATCCTTTGCGATGAGGCATTTTATCAGTTCTTCAATATAATTTTTGTAGCCCTTTCCTGCATTCTCTCTGGTTTCTTAGTACCTACCTTTGCAGAACATGCTGGCCTCAACTGTATTAAGCTTTTAAATTCTGATCTCATCAGTCCCCATTCCAGAACTAATCGTACCTCCCTGTTTCTGTTCATGATTCCCCACAGCTCCCTGTGGCCCTCTTTGTTGCAGCTCTGCACAGGGAACACATACACAATCAACTACTTCTGTCCACAGACGATGCTTTCCAGTACACAGTCCCCCGTGATGTAGGTACCACTACATCATCTCGACTACATCATCTCTTCTTAGAAATACAATTATGCATTTAGCTGCATGCATTTAAGTTGTCAATTGTCCATTCTTTGCCAGTGGTCCTGTGGATTATTGAGTAACTGCAAGTCTGGCGCAGGTTCTGTTAGAAGCTGGTGTTTTAAGAGGCCATAGCAAACCAGGTATTAATCTCCATCACATGCATTTTAATGAAAATTGGTACTTGTGTTATAATGACATATGATAAGACGAATGCCTTTCAAAACTTCTTTCAATCTATGGAGGAACAAAATATATCTTCCCATTGTAATAACATCGTGTCTGTCTGACAAGACTTATTTCCTGTTAAATTTATATAGATTGACAAGTATTCTTTTATTCTCCATTTTCATTCTTCCCTTCAGAAATGGACAAAGGATTTATCTGGGATAAAAGAAGAAACGTGAAGCATTTTCTATATAACTCTTGTTTTAGTTATGCTCCTAATTGTTTTAAGCTTGCCTAGTGATTGAGAAAAACCAAGTGAAGACCTCAACACTTGGTTCATTGACAGGAGGAGAGAAAGAAAGTTTAGAAAAAAACAGAATTGTAAATCAGGCTGTGCATTGCATAGGGCACTCCAGCTCAAAGATACGGAGAGGTCAATAACTGCCACACAATTTTGTACCTGGGCAGAGTTTGGCTTGTTACATGGTCTGAGCGCCTACATGACACTCATGTAACAGTGAAGATTAAATCAATGTGAAGCTAGCTCACTGTTAACATAAAAAAATATTGGCAAAGAGGATGCAATTAAAAAGGAGTGACAAACAAATTTACAGGACCTCAAGTCACTTCTCACTTTGTGGGAGAGAATCCTTGAAGTAATTAATGGCAGGCCCAAGCTAGGCAGAGAACATTCACACGGAAGATGAATATTTGAAAATAAAACTTACCTGTATTTTTATTTTATAATTATATAAAAAATATTTAATGCTCAGCAATAGAGAATTATAGAGAAAATTTCAGGAACAAGGTTTTTAACACTATGTATAATTGTATCGGTGTGAAGGGAGAAATTATTATAAAATTAATATCTAATACCATTGTGAATATTTAAGGAAGGTTTTACATCTCCTGAAAGAAGTTTCTAACAAGAGCCATTTCTAAAACGCACACCGGATGCTCACATATATTTGAGTTCTTCAGGCTTCCGTTATAGAGCTAACCATTACTATCTGCAAGAGTTGTTACTAAAGTATTAAAATTCTTAATATTTTTATTTAAGTTACTATGAGAATACACATAGGGAAAAATCCAAAGGAAAAACAGCTCCAGGTAAGAGGGTACTGAGGGCTGTTACTTGGTGCTCCTTCATGGTGTTTCTGGTTACTTGGATGAAAGACTAGGAGCCTATAAAACGGATTAAGAAGCAAAGATGATCAGGGAGAAATGAGAGAGGCAGAGGGCCCTGCTGGATTTTCTGAAGGGCCCCCTGCTAGCTGGTAAGGCTCCAGGTAAAGAATATGTCAACATGTTCCTAAAGGAACATTTTTTCCTCTTTGAATTGAGCTGTTTGGTTTCTATGAACAGTTTTGTACTTACTCACTGGGCAAATCAAGAAGCATGCCCGAACCTGATGCTCCTACTGTTCAGATCTGAAGGTGAGAAGTGTATGTGCCTGCACTCATCCAGACCTCCTGGACACAGCAGCCCACAGACAGCTCAAGAGTAACTTCCAAACTATGCCCTGAGGTAAATAACAACACTAGACACCACAACCGACGCCTCAGGATATGATAATATTATGCAAAGCCATATTGTGTTACCTGAGATAGGCCAGAGTATTTCTGTTCATCACCATGGCAGTCACAGTGCCAGACAGGAATCCTAGTTCAGGTCCAAAGCCAGCACAGCCTGACCTCTGCATCCTGTTCCAGCACCAGGATGTTCTGTGCTAGCTTGAGGGTCAGCAAACATCATCTGCATCAGCATGCTCACAAGAGAAACAGAAATCAGTATGAGAAATCAGAGCTCTCTAACTATGACCCACCACCAATTTTTGCATCTGTTCATCTTCACAGTGCCTAAAAGGAGACTTCATCTGAATTACAAGTGCTCTGTATTGCTGCTGGGTGAAATCCATGCCATCTGCCTTACCGACCACGACAGTCCACCATCTCACTAAAAAGTGTCAAACTGACAATCCAGGATAGAAACAATTGCTTGGTAGTAATGTGACACAATTGGAATGAAAATCATTCATAAATTGAGTGAATAAACACAGCTCTCTAAAGTCCTAAATTATGTAATTGAAATACTGATCTTCCCTGTTTGTGAAATAAATGTTAGAAGAGGATGAAGAAAAGCTTTTACATTTTTCTAATGCAACTGTACTGAATGTAAGAGTGACAGATGCTGAAACACCCCAAACATACCCAGTCTAGATCACGGGAAAATATTTATAACACTGTCACAGAAGAAATCAATGGATAAATCGAATATTTATAAATAAATCAAAGTGACAAGGTGATACCAATTTTTAATCTTTGTTATAAAGTAGGAGGGTCACCAGAAACTTGAATGAATCACATTCTCCTAAAATTGCTCGGGCTCTTCAAAAGACCAACTGATCCCACAATTTTGGCATGCACTGGAGAACACGCTTCTCTCCACTGACAATATAGGGTCCTTTGGAGCCTATCTTCTGCACACAAACATCTACACATGGTGTTTAGAGCTGCTTGGTGTGGCTCCTCCGACTCAGGGGCTTCTATACATGCTCAGTTTCTAACTCACTAGAAGTCCCACTGGTCTGTCCGCACCACCCAACACCTAACAGCTTTGCAAATCTGGCCATGTGTCTCTAATGTTGCCCTCTGAAGACAAGAAGCATCTCTGCACTCTGCTACCTGCTCTAGACCTATCACTCCTTTAAATCTTTGACACTATACCACTTACATAAAGATGGGGAGAGGCTGTTCAGTAGGGCCTGTCGTGACAGGACAAGTGGTAATGGTTTCAAAATAGAGGGAGGGAGATTCAGATTGGATATTAGAAAAAAGTTCTTTAAGAGTGGTGGAGCACTGGAACAGGTTGCCTAGGGAGGTGGTGGATGCTCCATCCCTAGAGACCTTCAAGGCCAGGTTGGATGAGGCCCTGAGCAACCTGATCTAGTTGGGGGTGTCCCTGCTTCTTGCAGGGGGGTTGGACTAGATGACCTCTGGGAGTCCCTTCCAACTCTAATCATTCTGTGATTCTATGATTCTATGATTCTATGATTAGTAAGCACCACAGAATCACAGAATGGGTTGAGGCTTTAAGGTGGCTCTGGAGATGGCCTAGTCCAGCCCTGCTGCTCAAGGTAGGGTTAGAGTAGGTCGCTCAGGACCCTGTCATCGGGTTTTGAGTTCTCCAGAGCTGCAGACCCCACAATCTCTCTGGGCAGCCTGTTCCAGCATTATGCCACCCTCACAGCATGGATAATTTTGACTGAACTAATTTTTAGGAGGTTCTGCTGCAACTGAAAGGCTGTATGATCACTTCAAGACCAGCAAGGGGCTTCTTTGTAAGTGTGGTCAACATGAAAGCTGAAGGGGGACTCTTGATCAAGGAGTGTAGCAACAGGGCAAAGGGGGGGGCTTTAAACTTAAGTAGGATAGATTTAGATAAGATATTATGAAGAAATTCTTCCCCGTGGGGGTGGTGAGGTCCTGGCACAGGTTGCCCAGAGAAGCTGTGGCTGCCCCCTCCCTGGCAGTGTTCAAGGCCAGGTTGGATGGAGCTTTGAGCAGCCTGGGCTGGTGGAGGGTGCCCCTGGCCATGGCTGGAGGTTGGAACTGGTTGGGCTTCGTGATACCTTCCAACCCAAACCAGTCTGTGACTCCATGGCTCCTGGGTGCAGTAGATTATTCAAAGGCTTTTACTCAGCCGCCCTCCAAGACCAGCCCCTCCACAAGGTGCACAAAGGCCAACACCCAACACAAGCTGCCGCAGATCAGGACGAAGCCGGGGACGCAAAGCTCACCCGAGCACTTTTGACCGCCAGCACCTCA
>VXBZ01006733.1:64681-84326 GCA_013399135.1 Heliornis fulica
CTTCTCCTCCTCCTTCCTTTCTTCCTTCCTCCGATCCGCCGGCGGAAAAGCCCAGGTGACCGCCGCCGGGGGTTGCGTGGGGTATGTGGTGGTCCTTGTGTGTGTGTGGTGTGTGGCGTTCGCGACGAGTTTGTAAGTTCTCAGAGGATGTTCCCCCTCCCCCACGCGGGGTTTCCTCACAGGGGGGTCGCTGAAGGATTCGCCCACCTCCCCCTCGCTCCATCCTGATCTCTGTGACCAAAAATAATCCCGCTTTGGAATCTTGGCTGCGGAATGATGGGGTTTACACCGCCCCAGAGCCGGCCCCTACCCCACACTGCGGCGCTTGGGGAGGGGGGGGGGGGTGTCTGGCCGGTTTAGGGGCTCCCTCCCGAGCCTGTGCCTTTCTCCCTATGCAGGTGAAGGGATTTACCGTTGGGATCGCTTAGGCTTCGTGTGTCGGTCCCTTGGCAGATAAACTCGGGCGGGTTTAAATGTTGGGTCTTTTGGGTTTTGTTTGGGGTTTTTTTTTTTCTTCCGTTTTGTTTGGGTTTTGGTTTTTGTGTTTATTTGTTTTGGTTTCGCTTTTTTCTTCATTATTGTCACATTTATGTAACAAGTGCCTGCCTGCACATTGGTGTTACCGTCTAGGGCGTTGCATGCTCTGGGGGTGCTGTATCCAGTGCTGTGTCTGAAAATTAAAAAATTGTCTTTCTGTTGAAGAAGACAGGGGTTAAAATGAATGAAGATCTGAAGGTTAATTTGAGCTGGCTGCCTCAGGATCATGTAGAAGCCAGCTCTACCGAGAATGCCTCAGCCGCAGGCTCCTCCCTTGTTCCTGTCGTAGACCCAGAGCCAGAGCTTTTGGTAAACCCCTGGGACATTGTATTGTGTACTTCAGGGACCCTTATCTCCTGCGAAAATGCTGTTGTGGTTCTTATAATTTTCCATAATCCCAGTCTTCGTGCTCCCATGTTCCTCCTGATAGGCAGCCTGGCACTGGCAGATCTCTTAGCGGGCGTTGGATTGATCATCAATTTTGTTTTTGCATACCTTCTGCAATCAGAAGCTACAAAACTGGTTACGATTGGACTGATTGTTGCCTCTTTCTCAGCATCTGTCAGCAGCTTGCTGGCTATTACTGTTGATCGTTACCTCTCCCTGTATTACGCTTTGACTTATAATTCAGAGAGGACTGTCACTTTTACCTATGTCATGCTTATATTGCTCTGGGGAGCATCTATATGTATTGGACTGCTGCCTGTAATGGGCTGGAACTGCCTCAGAGATGAATCCACCTGCAGTGTTATCAGACCACTCACTAAAAATAATGCAGCAGTCCTTTCGGTCTCTTTCTTGCTTATGTTTGCCCTCATGCTGCAGCTCTACATACAAATCTGTAAAATTGTGATGCGCCATGCCCATCAGATTGCCTTGCAACACCATTTCCTGGCCACATCCCACTATGTGACCACCCGAAAAGGAGTGTCTACTTTGGCCATTATTTTGGGGACTTTTGCTGCTTGCTGGATGCCTTTTACGCTCTATTCTTTAATAGCAGATTACACCTACCCTTCTATATACACCTATGCCACCCTCCTGCCAGCTACCTACAATTCCATCATCAATCCTGTAATATATGCTTTTAGAAACCAGGAGATACAGAAAGCACTTTGGCTCATCTGTTGTGGCTGCATTCCTTCTAACTTGTCTCAGAGGGCAAGATCACCCAGTGATGTGTGATTGGCAGCTAGGAGGACATGTTACTTTCCAGACATTCTTGCAACACTGTCTTTGGTTTAGATGCATTCGTTAAATGGTGTGTGATGGGTTCATATAAAAACCACAGGATGCACTGACCTTTCTGTAAACGGAAAACCCCAGTGACCAAAATGAATTAAGTGGTTTAAGGGAGATTTCCAAAATCAAAATAATCAGTGTTCTTACGGATTTGTAATGTTGCTCAGGGTCATTTTGTTATGTTACCCAGACTTTGCCATGTTTGCCATGATTTTACATTAAGTTTGCTAATTAAAATTAGATTGAAACAGCATACCTCCTCTGAAATTGTTTATGTGATTTAGTTTAGTCATACTGTATGTTACAGTCTGTTGTCAGGATTTGTTTTCCTCTTTAATTATCTTTTAAAACAAGAAAACCCAAGTCCTGTTACCCCATCAGAATGCTCTTCAAAATAATGGCCAATTGTATGGATTTATATGGTATTTATTGTAATAATCTCAGTGCAACACATTTACTCCAAGTGAGGAAGTACTTATATAGCTTTTTATTTTTCATTTTGTCATGAATTAACTTGATAATTGTTTCAAGGATTACCTGTTCTTTCCTGAGTTCTGGGTGATAAAACAGAAGATATGCTTTTTGCCTTTCTTTTCATAAGTCAGCCATATATTTTCATTTAGATATGGGACATCAGAACTCATTATGCTGTTAACTTTAAAAGTAATTCGGTAGGGGAAGAAGGTGGATCTTCAAAACTGATGAAACAATATGGCCTCTTTTGGTCAGGCATGTAAGAGATGCAACACTGAGTTTCTCAGACAAGATTATCTTTTCAGAAGTGTATAAGCAAATATCTAATAAAATACCCTACAAATTGTTTACAACACACATTTAGCATCTTCATGAAATGAATCCCTGTAAGTTTGTTATCAAGTACCATTTGTTTTCATTGTTCTGCTCTATAATTTAAAATACTGCCGTTTATAAATTCCTAGAGCGTATCTGGTTCATAATTGTATGCAATCAGAACTGCAACATGAAGGAATATTTTCTCCTTTTTTGGCAGTTTCACCCATTACAGATTGTGACTTCCCACTGTATACATGTCAGTTCGGTATAGGATGGTAGTTGTGGTCAAAAAAGCAAAGCTTCCCCTCATGAATGGTTATATTTCAAACCACTTCTATCCTTTTGCTGAAGCCACATTAGAATGCATTAGAAATAATACCTTGATCTCTAATCTCAAGACTTGATTGTCAGAGAGAAAATCTTCCTGGCAGATATCTTCATGAAACTTAAGGTGTACTCTAATGTCAGCACATGGGAGTTTACAGTACCGCTTCCATTGGTGTGGATGGGAGCTCAGTGTGTTAGTGCCCTGGCATTAGTGGGAGGTTATATTCCCTTGAATGCCAAAGTCAGTATACTGTATTGCTGCTTCAATATCTTCCATTACACTTAAAAACAGCCCCAACAAACTCAAGTGTAAAAATAGCAATACTTACAGTTCAATGAAAAAAAAGAAACCTGTATAGTATAGATAATAGAGACAACTGTGTTGCTGGTCTGGATTTTTCCAGATGGAATATGTCCTTTTCCCATGGACGTTTTCACATGGACTGTAGCTTTTCGTGGCAAAGTTTCTGTGGTGTTAAGACTCATATTGCTATACACAAAGCTGAATCTCAAATGTGAATGAGTTGTATGTAAACAAGGCTCTGTAGAGATTTTTATGAGCAATAATTAATTTTAGTTGCAGTACTGGGTTCAAATTCCATTATTTACTTGGTTCAACCTTCATGATATTTGGCTCTTACTTTGTAATCTGATTAGTTTAGTAATTGCATGGCATGGTCCAGTAGAGCTGTGAACTTGGAGCTCCCTTGGCTTCACTGCGATTTACAGATGCTCAGCACAGTTAGACTGTGGTCCCTGCTCAGTGTAGGATATTGGTGTTCTTTATGTACTTCTGAATGCTAATGAAACTCTAGTCATTGCATTTTGTTACAAGTTTCTGTATAAGAAATAATCACTGCATAAATATCCATGCTATGTGTGCGTGCGGTTTTGCAAGTATGCAAAGTATTGAGAATAAATGGCAGTAAAAGTCATGAGCTGAATAATGTAGAGAGGTTGAATAATGCAGAATGGCACTTTTAAAGAAAAAAGTTAGTCATGCAAAGTTTACCCCCACCTTTTTTTCTTCCATTTGTTCTTCTTTATCAAATTGCTAAAAAGTGTGATGAAGATGAGCAGCTACAACTGTGACCAAACTTCAGTCCTGAAAGCAGCTGTTGTTTTGCAGACCTGTCCTCATCCTCTTGGATAACCTCAGAGGTGTTAGTGTTTTTCTCTCCTTAATGCCCGGGTGGTAGGGAAGCCAGAAGAAAACAGCACAGAGGGAGATAATGTTGTCCCTCCTCTTCATGCTGGTTCACCTAACGTCCTTGTCATCTTCCTTGCTCCACAGGCTGCTCAAATCTGCTGAGGCTCTCCAGAGTGCTAGGGGAGCTGACCTTTTCCTTGTGCCAGAGCAGAGAGATTTGTAATTGGAAGCTCCTCTCCTGAGGAGCAGAGTGAGTCAAAAGGAGGAAAGAAAGATTAATTATAGAAGTCCCACAAAGCTAGCTCGTAGGGATGAGATTTGCCCTCGTTTGAGGAGCTGCGCCTGGTTACCTCTCACTGCAAACAAATGAGGAACATGGTTATGCCACCCAGACTACTGCTGTGACCTCCAGTGAGGATGTTGTCTCTTCAAGAAATATTTCTTAAATGGAGACTGGGCAGCGTAGGCCAGAAGCTCTTTCTGGAAGTTGGTGACATAAGTTTGCCCATTGCTATCAGACCAACTTTAACGTGGTTTATAGGACTGGGTATGTGCCACCAAACTTTCACACCTGTGAACCACCCTTGAGAGTAGAGGCAGAACTGCTGGTATAAAGCTGCTGACTTCACTTGCACAAAACAAATGCTTGGCAGGCAGCTGCTTTTCAAGCCCTGCAGAATTGAGCAACTGCTATTGCCTCAGTTACAGTACAGGTCCTGGTTCTCTATGAGGAGGTGCCTGTATCCATCCAGGATCCCCTTAAAACTGGCAGGAAGACATCCAGCCTGCATGGTTTTGTTGTCCTGTCAAACAGCATCCGTGCTGAGGATGCTAGATTCACCATTCTATGTACAGGGAAGTGTCTTTTGTATCTCCATCGTAATGATAAAAGACTCTTTTTCTTAATGTGCAGCTTAAACAAAAAAAAACCTTTAAATTCTTTATTAGCACACTTGAAGTTGGTAACAGGTTGTGTCTTGATTTGCAAAAATTAACTGTAGTCGGTTTTTTCATATATTCATCTTCAAAGCTTGGGAGAGGATTCTTTTTTTCTTAAACTATTTCTCCTAACAGTAAGATTTCAGCAATAAGGGGAAATAGGTTTTTAGCACAAGAGCAATAAAATTCTCCATGTTGCGGGTACTATAAACTGCTGAGTAAACTCAGAGCAATAGAGAGGAAGCAATATATTCTTTAGGCAAAAAAAATAATATTGTGACTTGCTTAAGGATTTTAAGCATAAGTCTTCCTTTGTTAAACAGTTACTATCAGACTGATGTGGGATGTTATTTCTAGTTGGTTTGTGTTACAATTATTGAGTTCCCAAATAGGAGTACTCGGCAATAATCTTTCAATGTCACTTTTGGATCCTGAATTTGTGCTGTTTGCAAGAGAGAATTATGTACTGCAGTGGGGATTTTTATTCTTTTCATTGCTTGGAATTTAGTTGTACAGCATTCTGTGGATAAATTTGTTGTGTTCAGGGTATCTGATTGTAACAATACTAGCCAAACAAAAACTGACAATACCCAGGTTGGTGATGCCCATCCAGATGAATATGATAAATGGTGCTAGTCCATTCTGAAGGCAGCTTGGCTCTTAAAAGAACAAGATTATGGTATTACTGAAGAAAACCCCTACCAACATCCAGAGTATTTGGAAGTGAGCTGAAAGGTCTAAAGCAGTGGTTTACCCTCCTTCAGTGCCATCTGTAGTTCGACGTAGTGGTAATCTAGAGATGTGCAATAAAGAAAAAAATAAGATCTCTCAGCCTCTGTTTATGAGAGGGGACTAAGAGGAAGGGCTATGCTTTACATATTATAAATAAGCAGTGGTACTTGAGAGATAAATTAGGCATGCTAATCAGCCCTGTCTTGGTAAAAGAATGATAGGATGCCCAGTAAACTGCAAGTTGGCTTATCTGAAGATAGTTTTCTGGTACATAAGGAAATTATCCCATAAAACTGTGTGTTGCTGGCTTCTTCAGGGCAAGAACTTGCAGTTCCATTTAATGGATCAGAAATCTGGATGAACTAGAAGGATATCTGCTTTCACATTGGAATGTGATGATGAAAGACAAGAAGATGGAATGCTTGGTGAATCAGCCATCTATCCACTGTGTTTGAGCTTGGGTAGGAAGGATGCTTGAATAAATGCATCCCCCTGTGAGAAGGTGATTGTGACCTTACCCAACATACACAGAGCACCCGAGAAGGGCCTCTGGGCAGAGCACAGCAGTCCCGTGTCCTTTGGGGTGTTGCCTCCTGTTGAACAGTGTCCAGAACACAAAGGAGGAAATGTGATCAGAAGTGAGGGAGGTCTCCTCCCTTGAAAACATACTTATGTTTTCGAGGGAGGTCTCCTCCCTCTATGCAAACATCTAGAAGAGAAGAAATAATTAAAAACAAAACCCCAAAACAAAACAAAAAAAAACCCAACCCCAAAACAAACAAAACAAAAAACCTACAAAAAACCCCAAACAATCCTGAATGTAGGTTAGAAGAAACCTCATTGCAATTAACTAAAGCATCTTTGCCTAGTCTGATGCAGGCTACTACAGTGCCATTGAAAGGAAAACAGAACATTTTTTCCATTGGAGGTTTTTGCCAGTGGGTTGAGAGTAAAACTCTTCTTTTGTAAAAACAAGGTCAGTCGAATTTCCCATCCCAAACTCTTTGAGTTGCCTGTGAAGGAAATTGCCCTAGCCTCGACTTTTGTTTTGCACTCTACATCCGTCAAGGCAATTGTTACAAACTCTTGCTGGCATGCTAAGTGTTTAACTGGAAAAGGTAGTATTATGAGTTTCCCCTTCCCAGTTCCGGAGAAGATTTTTATGTCCCAGAACCAGTGACCTGATTTATTTATCTGGAATCTCTTTAGTAAAACAGACCTTTCCAAAAAGTGTAGGGTTTGTTTTTTTTCCTAGCAGTGATATGTCTGGCACGGTCCTTTTTGTTTGAATGCAAATGTTGGTTCAGTGTTGGCCTTGATGACCTTAAAAGTCTTTGTCAACCTAAATGATTCTGTGATTCTAAGAACTCTGCCTCTCATAAGTGCAGCACTGTACTCCTAGGGAAAAGCTTATATGCAAAGGTTTTAATAGGTGTTTTGTAACCTTGTCTGGTGTATCAGCAATACTGTTCATACACATTCATACACAATGAAACAGTATTGCTGGTTTCCAGTGTAAGACAGCCTTATGCTGTCTTACACTGGAAACCTATTTTAGTCCTTTCTTCTCAAGTAATAAATAAGCCAATACTAACTGCACATGCTGATAACTGCAGTCTGCGAGGATTTACCTTAGAAAATGGAGGGGCCTTCCACTTCTACGGTGTAGATGCCAACAAAATAGAATTTTTTAATTATTTTTTTTAATGCGCAAACTAGTACTTAAAAGGAAATACCAATGTTCAGGTTTAACTTCAATACTAGTTATATCACATGCTGAGTGGAGAAAGTTTTTTAGAGTATTTTGGTATGCCATTAAATTAATTATTATGAGCTATCATATTTAAGTAGCATAGTTTCATACTTTTATATATGTATTAGTATTAGTATTATATGCTACTGGTCCTGCTTTATACCTTCAGTGTCATCACGGTAAAACTGTAACCTCTTTGCTGAGGCAGTTTGATATTATAAAGAAAATCTTTGCCAAACTTGTATTAATGTTGCAAACACTAAACAATTCGATGGTAGTTGATATTTCAGGAAAGACAATCCAGAGATTTTTGGAAAGGAGATGAATTCTCATGTCTTTAATTTGGACAAGTCCCACTGCCAACTTTGGGATTACAGGAATATTTTATATGGCCACATCTGGGACAGAATACAAGTATATATAGAATCATAGAATCACTGGGTTGGAAGAGACCTTTAGGATCATTGAGTCCCCCCACAGCCTAACGCTGCCTAGTCCACCTCTAGACCATGTCCATAAGCACAGCATCTACACGCCTTTTAGATACCTCCAGGGATGGTGATTCCAACACTTCCCTGGGCAGACTCTTCCACTGCTTGACAAAATACGTCACTAACAGGAGCCTGTATAGCACTTACGTGGTCCTGTGCACACTGTTCCCTGTCCTCTTTCTCTGACTTTCTAGGTGAGTAAACAGCAGCCCACACAGTCACATTTTGCATTGGCTGATATTAATCTGGGGATAATTGCAGTATCTAAAAAATCCTATACATTTCTGTTACATCTATTTAAAAAAAAATAAATTATAGAGTGCACAAAAAAATACATGTGCTTTGGGGGCTTTCTAGGAAAAGGGACTAGGACCTCTTAAGATTCAGGTCCAAGGTACGGAATTCTTAATGGATTATTTACAGGCGCCATAGAATTTTCTTCTTACTTCAGTGTTTTCTAAGATGAAATCCATCAAAATAATCAGGAATTCAACTTCTACTGCTTTAGGGGGAGAGATATGTTATAATATGCAAATGAAAGCAGCATAATCTGGACCTTCTAACATTGATAGACCCACATGCTGAAAGGGATGTATTGTTGTGACCCCCTCAGTGTGTTTTGTTTTGCTGCTTGTTGCCCTCTGACAGTGTACTCCCTCCACACATGAGCAACACTCAGGTCACCTTGTGGTGCCTCTGCACCAGAGGGCTCCCAAGAAAATAGCACAGAAGCGTGGCTTTTCTGTAGTGTAGATCACAGGGTCAGAGTTGGGTTTCAGGGGAGCTCTACTCAGCAGAGAGCTTTGTGGAGACTCAGTAGAAAACAGTGAGCCTTCTTCAGTCTCATTCCACCAAATTTCATCTCCTTCATTTAGTACTTCCCTTTCAGTGTAAGCAGAGACATCCCTTGGTCTAGGAGGGTAAGAGGAATTCATTGCTGGGAGTTAGCACGCAGCTGTCCCAGGGCAGGGCGACTGAATGCACAGCAGTCTGCTTCTGAACTCAGGCTGGTCCCACAAGTTAAAATGTGCAGAAGGAAAATGCTCTTTTCCAGAATGTGGAAACAGTGTGTGTGTGTGCTTTGTGCCAAAGGTGTGTAATGGGTATTGCAGCTGAAGAGGCAGGGTACTGCCTGGATTACATAGACATGGCAAATTACTCAGGCAATCTCTTGGGTTCCTTGCCTATGTTCAAATGTATTCTCCGCTGAAGCTGACAGCAGTCCCGTGTGTGTGGGAGAAGGAGAAGAAAGTGGACTTTTCTTTTGGGCCTCAGACAGAGCCCACTGAAGGAAATGGGCATACTTATTTTTGCAATTATTTCTAGAAATTGCTGCATTAGACCTCTGTCCGTGTTGTATGTCTACATCTTTTTACTGTTCAGGGCTAAAATCTACAGTCACGTCATCCTTCGGTCTCAGCTTTACCGTCACAGCCAAAGCCTACAAAAGTTGATTGTTAATGTGTTTACAAGTAAAATGAAAATTTGTTGGATGGAATGTTGTAACTGTGCCTCTGAAATAAACCTGTAAAACTCAGTGTTTAACTTCAGGCCATGAAATTTGAAATACACTGGGCCAGTAGAACCACTTGTAATTTTCTAGACTTACTAACAACACCCCTGCTTTTTTTTTTTACTGTCAAACACAATCAAAAATAGCCAGTGGTTTACCATGCTCATCTCATGAAATTCTCAGAGTGAATTTTTCCAAGGAAATGTAGGATTAATGTAAACTCCTGATACTGTTGACTGCAGTGTGGTTCCTTGCTGAATTCTAAAAGCTTTAGCAAAAGCAGCTGCACAGGGCTAGCGCTCACACTAACACATCCCATTAGGAGCCAAATGGCTTTAAACCAGTAATTTAAATTCTGTATATTGTGCTTTTTATATGAGAACCAATTACTGGTTTAGTACATAAAGACCTGTGGTTATTTCTTATACTAATTTAGGTTTTTTTTCAATTAACTGTGGTTGAAGTTTGAACCATAGCTTGCCAGTATATGAAGTAATTTTAAAAGGAAGTGTAACATCTTTGCCTTGGTTTCCCTTAAGATTAAAGCTTTGGATTGCAACTACAGAGCTTGTTGTTGTATACAAGATAGTAATTTAATGCACTTTATTTAAAGAAAGGCACAAATTATTTTGTTTATAAAATGTTAAAATTGCACTATGCTGTAAGAATTGGTTACTGAATATAAACTGTACAGTTTTGTAGTCAACATTGTGTTTAGTCATAAATGATTGAAAAAATTAAATGTTTCCGTTAAATGTTAATTTTATATGTGGTATATGTCACCATAAATAAATCTTCCTTTCTAAAAAAAAATAATAGTTGTCTGTTTCCTTTAATTGAATTTACATTCTATTTCAAATGCCAAAACAATATCCTTTCTAAATACCTACAATTAAATCTTTTCCAGTGCAAAGAGATGGCAGGTAACACTAACTGAACTCGGGAGATTGAATTCGGATGAGCAAACTTCAGTCGAACTTCTATAGATCCCCTGAATCCACTAACACTGCAGGAGGAAGTACCAGGCACTACAGTTTGTATAAAAAGACTGAAAAAAGAGCTAACAGGAGTTCCTTAGTGTAGAGTTGTAAGTGAAAGTCAGGGTGCCCTTCCAAACCTACCCTTATCCAAGTTAATTTACCTCGGCTGCATTTCTCTTCTGACATGTTGCTGTTTATTACCATTGGATGGACTCCCTTTGGGGGAACAACATTCAGTGTGGACATACAACAGTGTCAGCAGTGGAGCTTGTTAAATGGATGCAAACACTTCATATTGGAGTTAGTAATCATTAACTGGGGGAGGTAAGAGTTGAGAGAAACTATGTTAAGTTAGAATTTTTCTTTTTTTTAGAAACTTGGTCCTGATCCTCCAGTAAGCAACTGCAAAATCAGATGTGTGACCAGAGTTCTGTTCTTCCAGTTTGTTAAAGACAGGCTAAATGACCATGGTAGAATGTCTCATTTTCAGTATTTTTTTTTACGTACTTTAATTCTTCTGAATGGTTTTCTTGAATTCCCACCTTATTTTCCAGGCATGTAAATCAGTGGAATGAGCAACATCTGTAGTGGTAAAACTGTCTGTTGTATACCGTAGCCAGTGAAAGTATGACTTCTGAAAGAACTTGAGTACTGAATGACAGATGCTCAGGTAAGTAACAGAGTGAGTCTGCTTCCTTTATCCTCTGCAGGACTACAGTCCTGTAGCTCAGCTGCATCCTGGAGGACATCTCAGTGGTGTTTACTTCTGCCGGACACAGCTGTCCACCTCTCACATCAGAGATTCAGGTATTGTGTCCAGAGAAGAGGACGTTGGTATCATGGTGCAGGGATACAGTCCGATTTGAAATCATGTGGACAGGCTGTTTGGGGAAGGTCTTTGGGCTTAATTGCTGGAGCTAAAGTAGGATGGTAAACTTGACCTGCTTCTGCAGTCAGGAAGACCAGGAGCAAGAGTGGAACAGCAGAAATGGATGGCTAAGGTGTCTTGGTGTTTCTGTGTTGGTGCCTTTTCCACACCTGACAGTGTTGACATCAGCCTAAGGGCTTCCCAGCAGTCTCAGAAGGAAATACGACTAAGAGGGCAAAGTGGCTGACCAAATCAAGAAATAGAAGAGCAAAACCTGCCAAAACTTAATGGTACTTGGCCGGAATTGTAAAGAAATTCCTATTAAAACGGTGGAGGTATGGGTGGTGTTACAGAACCGGTTGGTGTCCTGGTTGCATTTTTGTACAGCACAGATAACATCCTGCTTACAAAACAATCCAGCAGTGTCACAAGCTCAGGAAGCAGCACTGTTAATAAAACTGTAGTTTGGGTTAATTGGGAGCTGGAGGCACGGACAACGTTTAGACCACTCAGCAGCAGCCACTTTGTACCCCCTGCCAAATGTATAGTGCTGTATGCGCTGTGTTGGATATCGGGTATGTCAGCTAAGGCTGGAACTAAGCAGAGGGGAACAGCAAAACTTTCAGTAATGGATGAGCAACAGAAACCCACTGTGGCTGATAATAAATGGTCTGTGTATTTACAAAGATAAAATAACTGAAAGCTGTCAGGACATCAAATAATTTCCATGCTATGGGAAGGAAAAGAAAAAAAAGTTTCTTTATAAGGGCCCCACAAGTAGAGATTAAAAGAGCATAGCCCAGCATTATCCTTTGGTTCACAGGGGCTTGGCTGCAGAGTTCTAGGTGCAAATGCCTGTTCTCACCTTCTTCTCTGAAGTATCTACAGGTCATATTGGAGATAAGCTGCTGTGTTGGTTAGGTGGTTGGTTGGGTAGTGCAGCATATCTTACCTTCGTGTTATATATAGCAGGATATCAAAGCGTGCCTGAAACCTCACCACTGTCCTATAGCAGGAATCTTTGATGCCTATGCAAAGTGTGAGGCCCGTGCAGTCAGTGGATATTTGACCTTCATCACTGAACGCTGAGTTGGAAATATCAGTCTAGCAAGTATGATGTCATGGTTTAACTGACTGACAGCTGAAACAGCCCTCTGCTCACTCCACACCCCCCACCCCCCTGAGTGGAACAGTAGAGAATCAAAAACACAAGTAAAACTCTTGGGTTGTGATTGTACAAAACAAGTGATGCACAGCACAACTTCTCGCTGCCTGGAACCAGTTCTCAGCTAGTTCCTGAGCCACGTGCCTTCCAGCCAACTCCCCCAGTAACATGCTAAGCATGACATTATATGGAATGGAATAGCCCTTTGGCAGGTTGGGGTCAGCTGTCCTGGCTGTGTCCCCTCCTTGCTTCTTTGGCACCCCTAGCCTTCTCATTGGCAGGCCAGTATGAGAAGCTGAGAAGTCCTAGACTGCTTGGCAATGAAGAAAACACCTCTGTATTATCAACATTGTTCTCACCCTAAATCCCAAACACAGCACCACACCAGCTGCTAGGAAGAAAATTCACTCTATTCCAGCCAAAGCCAGGACATAGGGCAAAGTCAATTGCATTTGCAGGTACTCAGGCTTTTAAAAAAACACTCCATATATACCTTTCAACATAATTTTGCGATTATTTAGGGTCATGTGGTTCCAAATACTTTTTTCCTGTAGAATTGCTTTTAAAGCTAGCAGTTCAAACATACTTATTTTAAGGGTTGGGGGGTGTGTGTGAGTGTTGTTACTGGAACAGGCTGCCCAGAGAGGTTGTGGAGTCTCCTTCTTTGGAGACATTCAAGACCAATCTGGAGATGTTCCTGTGTGATCTACTCTAGATGATCTTCTGCTTTGGGCAGGGGTGTTGGACTAAGTGATCTTTTGAGGTCTCTTCCAGCTCCTGATATTCTGTGATTCTGTGATTCTCATCCTCGTAACAGAAACTCCATGGAGTTGTTATCTGCATTCCTCTGACTTGGATGCAAGCTGAACAAACCCAGTGCTTACAGCACATTACAAACAACTACTGTATGCAAATCATCTCATACTAGAGCATCTTCTGGTTACTGGAATTTTGTTTTTTCATGTCTGCCAAAGTATTTCATCCCCTTATTTTGCACTAATTGGGGAGATGGTAGCCTTTCAATGCAGGCATCCTTTATCTGACAACAAAAGGCATTTTAATGTGCCAAAACACCATCTTCCCACCAGTGAGCCTAGATGAGCTGATTTCATCTTCATTTTTTACCATGATATATGGGGTTTAAATGATACTTGACAGAGAGCCTATATCAATACAGTTTTAAGATGCATCGAGTTTGCCATCGTCATAATTTTGAGCTGTCAAGCTCAAAAGCATCCTCTTATGAATTCCAGAACAAGGATCTTCACACTCCAAATCATTTGGCTTATAAGAGGAATGCCGAGGATGAAGTAGAGAGCCTTCACAACTCCACTTTTAGGCACTGGATGGGTCTAACTGGGGGTAAAAAGATTCCAGAATCTCTAACTAACCTAATTCCCTTTGCTCCCCTACATACTAAGAATATGTATACTACATACTAAGAGTATGTGAAAGATACTCTTTCATCTTTGAAAGAGGGGTGAAAACAGAGGGCTGGAGTTCAGGAAGCCTTCATGTTCCCATCCTGCTCAAGCAGGGGGGTTGGACCGAGTGATTTTTCAAGGTCTCTTCCAGCTCTTAATATTCTGTGATTCTGTGATCTTCTCTCTTACACGCCATCCATCACTACAGCCTCTGGTTCCCATCTAGTTTTTTTCCAAGACCTGGCTTTTCTCAGCAGTGCCACTGGTGCTGCAGTGCAAGGGTATCCATGGACATGCCAAACCACGCATCTCCAAGGGCATCAGGCAGGAGGAAGAAGCAATTGCTAGTTCTTGGTTTAACCCAACAGAGAAATATTTCCCTCCTGACTTCCCAGCAGACCAGACAGACCCACTGCTCTTGAGAGAGAGGCAAGGGCGAGCTTCCACTTTGCTCCCACTGACCAAGAGGCAGGGGACTACCAGAGACAAGGGGTTGGTCCCTGAACAGCCTTCAGACTTGCCCTGGGTTCAGTTACCTGCAGACATGGTGGAGTTCACTGCCTTGCAAGGTGTTGTGTGCGGTGCAGAGCCAGGACCAGGCAGCAGCTCATCTCTCTGGTGCTTTGGCTCCTTCTGTGGCTCAGTTTCTTGTTGGAATGGCCTCTGGGATTGACTGTCAGTGCTGGATTCCCAATCCCTTCAGAGGGCTTTCTGTGAGACTAATAAAGCAGACCTGGGGTTTGGTGGTGGTGGTTAGTTGTTTGGGTTTTTTTTGGGGTTTTTTTTGTTGTTTTTTTTTTTTTTTATTAAGCAGCCTGTTTAGGAGTTCTCTGGTGTCCCCTGGAGTTCTCTGTGCTTGTTGGTTTTAGTTTGGGTTTCATCCCCACCCTTCTAGGAAGAAGTCACAGGAAAATGTTGTGGCTCCTTGACACTTGGTGCATTCCATTCATCATGCTCTTTCTGGGCAGTGACTGTTTGCCTTCTGGCTGGCCACAGCTTGTGCACAGCCCTTCCAGAAGCACAGACAGCCCTGCCAAGAGATGCACCTGGTCTTACATTGGCCAACCCCTGTGCCTGCCATCACAGGGTACCTCAGGCTGGCTTCAGCAGCTGGATGTCAGCACTGGGACTGCTCTCAGAAGCTGCCCTCTTCCCCAGGAGCAGCAGCAGCATTCCTCAGATGGCGATGGCAACCTACCTCTGCAGCCCACAGAGTGGTGTTGGTCCCTGCTACTGTGGTCACCAGGTCACACATCCCCAGAGGCTGTGAAGAGGGGGCACAAAGGGCAGAGAGCAGCAGGGAGGCTGATTTTCCTTCTTTCTTGGTACCAAGTCGCCGTGCAGGAACAAACATTTACCTGTCCAGGATGCATTTGCTGCTCAGACATGGTGTGTCTCCTCACAGGAACAATCACCGGACAAGATGGGCATGGGCAATAAGCCAGGCTTGTCCTGCAGCTGAGCGGTGCTGGTAGGAGTATGTACACAGAGTCACAGAATTGTAGGGGTTGGAAGGGACCTCCAGAGATCATCGAGTCCAACCCCCCTGACAAAGCACGTTCCCTAGAGCAGGCCACACAGGTAGGTGTTCAGATGCGTCTTGAATGTCTCCAGAGAGGGAGACTCCACAAGCCCCCCTGGGCAGCCTGTTCCAGTGATCTGTCACCCTCACCATGAAGAAGTTCTTTCTCACATTGGTGCAGAACCTCCTGTGCTCCAACTTGTGACCATTGCCCCTTGTCCTGTCCCCACAGGCCACTGAGAAGAGGTTGGCCATCTCCCCTTGTCTGCCACACTTCAAATATTGATAAACATTGATGAGATCCCCTCTCAGTCTTCTCCAGGCTGAATAGCCCCAGCTCACTCAGCCTTTGCTCACAGGGGAGATGCTCCAGGCCCTTCATCATCTTTGTGGCATCCACTGGACTCTCTCCAGGAGATTCCTGTCTGGTTTGTACTGGGGATCCCAGAACTGGACACAGGACTCCAGGTGAGGCCTGACCAGGGCAAAGTAGAGGGGGAGGATCACCTCCTTCGACCTGCTGGCTGCGCTCCGCTTAATGCACGCTAGGATCCCATTGGCCTTCTTGGTCACCAGGGCCCACTGCTGGCTCATGGCCAACCTGTCATCCACCAGGACCCCCAGGTCTTTTTCTGCAGATCTCCTCTCCAGCAGGTCAACCCCCAGTGTGTACTGATACCCACGGTTGTTCCTTCCCAGGTGCAAGACCCTACACTTGCTTTTATTAAAGCTCACAGCCCACCCACAGCAGCTTTTTGGCATCCAGCTCGTCATTTGGTGATGTTTTCCCATTTATGCTTAATTTGTCTTACCAGGGAACGCTCTATTTTCCTTCGGAGACAAGATACAGCATTTGTCAAAGCCTGATAGTTTCCCCTATTCTCTTCAATATTTTTCTATTTCTATTTGATTCTATTAGAGGCTTCTTTAATGAGCGCTCATTAAATGCACGCGTCTCTCTCCAGAGATGTAAGCAGTGGAATCTCCAGTCATCTCCGCTGCTTCACAAAATGATGCGGCGCTTTGTTTTAGTCGAGTTAAAAGCAGAACAAAACGCAGCTCTGTGTTCCTTTCAATCACCTCACCTTCAGCAGTCATTTGCAAGAAGACTGTTGCTTTTTCCTCTGCTTCAACGTTCTTTTTTCCACTGTTTAAATGACAGTTAGTGGTATGACAAAGGACTTCCCCAAGCACACGGGGCTTTTCCATGCATCAAAATATCAGTGGATTCCATATTTAACATTATGCACAGCTGCGTTGCAGCCATAGGTGAAATTTCCCCTGTGAATATCTTGCATGATGTTGTATCACTCTATTTCCTTTTGGAAATCTGTTCTGAGACAGAAGTCAGAAGGGCTCTGACCGCCACAGCAGAAGTCAGCCACAGAAATCCCGAACAGCAGCTAAGTACGATAAAGATGCCAGTATATCTGCAAAGGTAGGGCCATCTATAGAATAATTCGTGCCATTTATGTTAAAGTAACAGCATTGTTTTCAAATACAGCCTTGGCAAGTAGCTGCAAAGCGCTCCTCAGCAGATGGCGATGTGAGCAGAAAGGTCAGTCATGTCAAGCGTGCAGCAAATACAAATATCTGCTGCTCTTCCTCCTTGCCTCCCTGAGTGCTTGCTGTGAGAACGTGGCAGGTGCCTGGTTCTCCCTGTCGCTCTGCATCCGCGGGGCTGATGCCTGCAAGGGACCACTACAGGGAACTTAACATCTACTGGAGTTTCCAACGATCTCCACTCCTGCAGAAAACTAGGTCCCATCACATTACCTGTGCCATCAGCTTGTGTCCTCTGGCAAAGTGCACCACCACCATGCAGATGTAAAGCTTAACATGAAATTACCATGTTGTCAAGCTTCCAGAGTAAGGCAGGTGGGCGTCAGCCTCCTGGTGATGCAGAAGCAAAGGCCAGTGTGAAAAAGAGACTGTGATTTGAACGGTGGCAGTGATTGGGTCAGGAAGGGGACGGACACTTCGGGGATTCTATGAAGCTCTGGGCACTGTGCACCACCTCTTCTCATGCACTGTAGAAGTGTCTCTGGTCTGAACCAATGAAAAGCCATGGGAGATACAGCAGTGGGGAGTTTGTGGTTGGCGTGTCAGGTTAAGGGCTATAAGAAGCCTAAGGTTTACTTGGCCCATTACAAGTCACTAAAGGCCTCCTCTCCAATAGGGTTTTACCAGATGCTTGCTAATATGAAGGATCGCTGAATCCCAGAATATTAGGAGTTGGAGGGGACCTCTGGAGATCATCTAGTCCAACTGTCATGCAAGAGCAGGATCACCTTGAGCAGACTGCACAGGATCGCGTCCTGTGACATGGGTTTTGAATACCTCTGGAAAAGGAGACTTCACAACTTTTCTGGGCAGCCTGTGCCAGTTCTCTGCCACCCTGACAGTGAAGAAGTTCCTCCTCATGTTTAGGTAGAACTTCCTATATTCAAGTTTATGTCCATTGCCTCTTGCCCACCAATGAAAAAAACCTGACCCCATCCTCCTGACATCCTCCCCTCAAGTATTTATAAGCATCGATAAGATCCCCGCGCCTCAGTGTTCTCTAGGCTAAGATGCCCCAAGTCCCCCAGCCTGTCTTTGTAAGAGAGATGTTCTAGTCCCCTAATCCTTTTCAAAGCCCTTTTTTGTACCCTCTCCAGTAGCTCCCTGTCCTCAAATGGCTTCATGGGGTTTTTTTCTGGAGAACACACAGCCCAAGAGGCATTTTGCAGCCAGCGGCCATTGGTTCATCTGCAGCAGAGACACTAGTTCTGCAGAGAGGTCACAGGCCATTTGCAGCCTTCTGAGTCAAAGCCAATCCTTAAACTCCAGCTCAAACCCATCCAGCAGCTGTGTAGAGCTGTGTTTTCCCTTGGGTTGCAGCAGCTGACTGCCAGAACCAGAACTAGAAACAATCCTGCCCAGGAGAGATGACGGTTTTGTTGCTGATGGTAAAACCAAAGCAAATGTCCAAGCAAAGGAGCAGGACTGGCACAGCATCATGGCGAGGATCTAGTGTTTCAGAAATAACTGGGGCAACCAGCTGGTGCATGTTCTACCTGAGAGCTCGTCCTCTCTGCAGCAAACACTGTAAAAGAATTCAGGAAGCAACATGGAAACCTCTGGATAGCTCTGCTTTCCCTCTGGTTTGCCATCAGGAGAAACAGGTCTGGGTACCTAGTGAGGTATGGAGATGACATTTGAGATGAGTGTGAGTCGAGAAGCACAGGCGTCAGTCAGAATTGGCATTTCTCTTTGGTGAGCTTTGTGAGGTTTCTGTCAGCCCACTCCTCCAGTTTGCCAACACATCTTCGACCAGCAGCCCTGCTCTCCAGCTTACCCATTCCATCCTCCCTGTTGGTACCCTCTGTGAGCTTACACGGATCCTGTCTGTTGTTTGGGTTACTGGTGGTTACTAGTTCGGCAGTATCAGCCCCAGTGTCAGCCTCTGGAGGATAGGTCTTCTCTCTAGCTGCTGGCTGGACTCCAGTAACCATGTGAGCCTGACGCTTCTTCCTCTTTTTTCCACCCACACTGCAAGGCCACCCATCCACTCACATCTCCTTGTCTGGGAAATGGCGTTGAAAGTCTTGCTGAAGTCAAGGTAAGGCGCCCTGTTTCCCTGCCCACATAGCCAGTTATTCCACTGTGGGGTCACTCTGACCTTGCTAATGCTGCACTGGTGGTTCCTGATCACCTTCTGGTCCATTCTCTGCTTGGAAATGGCCTACACAGGACTTGGTTCAAAAATCTTCCCATGCACTGAGCCAGTAGCTCCCCACGTTTGCGTGTCTGGGGGTGAAAGGTCTGCAGCTCAAGTCTCATGAGAAGCATCAGAGGGAACTGGCGTTGTTAAGCTGGAGGCTGAGGGGAGACCTTATCATTCTGTACAACTCCTTGAAAGGAGGTTGTAGTGAGGTAGGCATTCATCTCTTCTCCCAAGTAAGAAGTGATAGGACAAGAGGAAATGGCTTTAAGATGTGTCAGGGCAAGTCTAGATTGGATATTAGGAAAAAATTCTTCAGCAAAAGAGTGATCAGGCATTGGAACAGACTGACCAGAGACGTGGTGAAGTCACCACCCCTGGAGGTGGTACTTCCTTCAAAAACCTTGTAGGTGTGACACTTTGGGACAAGGTTTAGTAGACATGGTGGTGTTGTGTTGATAGTTGGATCCTAGAGGTCTTTTCCAGGTTGCTCAGGGCCTCATC
>VXBZ01006735.1:240-13479 GCA_013399135.1 Heliornis fulica
GAGTTGGGACTTCTCTATTATTTTATTATTATTTTTTTAATTTATTAGTTGTTTTTTTTTTAATAAGTTTTCGTAGCGATAGTGCAGGCTGCCAGGAAGAGTGAGCTATTCCGGTTGTGGTTTAACTACCTGTTGGGGAGACTTTTCCAATCTCCGGTAGCGCCATGTCTTTCTCAGAAGAGTCATAAACACCTTCTTTCTTTCTTTTTTCTTTTTTTTTTCTCTCATAGAAGCTAACAGAAGTGCTATCTCTGCCACGGAGTAATTCATATCCTATGTCACTTCTCTGTTGAGTTGCTTGCAGCTTGAAAAAAAAACCCAAACTTTTTGGTTTCATAAATACACCTAAAGTACTGTGCACGTGTTTGGTCTGTTTTTAATGTAGGCAGTTTTGAAACGGATTTAAAATTTTTAATGTAGAACTTTAAACTCTTAACAGAGGAGCTGCTTGTATAAGTAATGTCTAACTGCTTTGCTGCTCAACTAATTTGGAATTAAGTTGTTCTTAATTAGGTTATGTTTGGAGAGAGGAGGCAGCTGAGAAAAACAATCTGTAAACCTGCATTTGGGTTTTGTTATACTTCTCCATCCATTAGGTTGATCAGGACTCCCGTAGTGCCGGTAATAAAAAGAATTATGTGCTAGAAGCAGAGCAGTTCTGCGTTTATATTGTGTGAAATATAAGATCAGATAATGTTATACAGAGTTCATGTAATTAGCAAGTACTTTAGACACAACCTTTGGATTTAACTGCTGAAAGTCTTGCAGGTTTAGGTAAAGCACTTCTAAGGCTTGTATTAGAATAGAGAACAGCCCTTGAGCAGGTGCCTTGCTCTCTCCAAAATTAATTTCTTCAAAGCCTTAAATTGCTTTAATCAGTACCTAGAAATACGTTATTCTGAAGTTACAGTGAATTTTGTTGATAATTTCAGTTTTTGAGGTACAGGGTGGCAGATGTGTTCAAGGTACAGGTCAGAAAGTTAATCTGAAAACCCATCTGAATTTGGGTTCTCGTAACTCTGTTGTCAGAGTTAACTTGCCCACCATCTCAGGTGCTTCCCAGATTTCCAGAGCCATTGTAGTTGTAAGAATTTCTCCTTTATTGTACTTTGTAGGATCTCTTTTAAATTAATCTCTTCAACGTTGACAGGCTTCCTGGTAGTCCTTTATTCTTTTACTTTCTAGACTTTTTGTGGAAGTCTGTAAACGCTAAGACCTTGCTTTCTGAAGACAGTGTTTGAGTAGTGTAAAACTTGTAGACTTCCCCAACAAGCTAGAAATAGGATTAGGCAGCTTTGACAAACGTTGAAGTGGGGAATGGAAACACTTAAAAGCTAAGTTACATTTTCAGTATTGTGTGCCAAGCTGATGAGGTACAGAATTCTGCTCTTCTGATTTTTCTCTCTGAAAGATCACACTGCTTCTTCTGTTAGACCTGGCTAAGTTCCTCAGAGAACTGACGAAAAAAAAGCTTAAAAAAGGGTTTTTTAGAAATACTTTCACAAAGCGAGGTAATTATTTTTGAATTTCATAATCAATTCTGAATAATTGTTGTCACGTTTACAGTTCGGAGAGGATTCTGCAGTTGGTATACTGTCATTCAAGCGTGTTGGTTAACTTCCATGGAAGAGGATGCTAGATTTCTGACAAGGAGGACATGCAGTGAGAAGACTGCAGAGGCCCTGTTTTGTTTTGGTCGACAAGTCTGCTTGCTTTATTCAGACAAAGGTTTTGCAGGACCAGGGCATACCTTGATAACTGAATCTTCTCTTGAAGGTTCTTTAATACAGAAACATTCAATAAATAAAATGCATCATAAGAAATTTTATTTAGAAGTTCATACCTGCATATACCTGACCTTTTTCTTTATACTTTTATCTTTGTTGTGTGACTGTTCAGTTAAAAATGTTAAGTTGGCTGTTTAAAATAATTAGAAGCGTTTTCCCCTTTCATTCATCTCTTATCTGTTTTTATACAGGATCAGCTTTCACCATTCTCAGTTAAGTCATTTACATGGACTGTATGTCGATAGTAAATTGTATCCTTTCAGTCCTGCTCTTTTATTTTGGAAGTGCCCTTTCTTTGTAGTCATACAGTCCACTTCTACAGAGCTGAACTCTTGATTTATTACCAAAACCAAAGATCAATATTATCTATCATCTTACATAAGGGAAGGTCCCATGTAAGTCTTTAAGAGCACTAATGGATCTTGTCATTTAAACTTGGATTAAACTTCTCCGGTTCAATGTGATTACAAAACGCTGTTCCCATTTGTTTAAATATGACTGCCAGCTCCACCCTTTCCCACTTCCTCCTCATTCATTCAGTTTTTATAGGAGGCATGCAGGGTTGGCTTGATGGATAATTCCACGGTTCTGTCAGATGGTTTTGTTTCTTTGTCACAATTGCTCACAATATATTATGTATACATCAGCAAATTGAGAGTGCTCTTTGCTTCTGGCCTGGCTTTATGCGATTCAAAATTACTGTTTTCCTGTGTGAGAATGAAAATGCATTGATTTCTTTCATAATGGTTACTTTTCACAAGGCTTTCTTAGCCTTCCCACGAACATGCATCGTGTTTCGGCATTTACTAAATGGTTGGTTAGTGACTCCAAACAGAAATATCTGGTGAAAGTTGCTGCTGATGTTTCCAAGCTCATGCTACAGTTTTAGGTCAGACTTCTAAGTTTAAAATTAAATCAAGCTTTCTATATAAACTTAGACACAACGTTATCACTTTTTAATCTCCTAACTTGTTTCTGCAAGGTAAAAGTAAAATAAAACACACACAAAGCAACCAAAATCCGAGTGCCCAGTTTTCAGGTGTTAGGCCATAAAGATGTTGCAAATCAGATGTTGTTTTAAAATACAAATAAGTTTTAAAATACTGTATGGTTGACAGTCTTGACTTTTGCAGTAGCTAACCTGAAGGGATGGGAAGTGAAGCAGATGCAAGTTCTGCACTTCCCATCAGGATGCTGTAAATATAGTTTGCTCAGAGTAGTCAGGATGTATTTGTCTTCGCTAGCAAGCATCTAATGCACTTAATTTCCTCTTTTCCATGTACCTAAGGAAAATGAGAATGTGTCTTCTGTTCATCTGTTTAATTTTCTAGCAGTGGGTGGAGATTGTCAGCATGTAACAAGTTCTCTTTATTCACAAACTCAAAATCCCCAAGTAGGTCTGATTTTTATCTTCTTTGATCGTGAGTGAAGCTGATTTAAGGCTTCTCTGTACAGTTTGTGTGTGTGGTTTTTCATTTTTCTGGAGCACAGCAATAAGTGTTTATACTGCAGCTTAATGCTAGGTGGGAGACAGGGTGCTAATGAATGAAGTGGGCAACTCTTTGGATAATTTTTTTTTTCCCCACTCTTTTTACCCTACTTGCAAAGTTTGCTGACAGAGGCTGAAATAGTGTAAGGTAGAGCTGTCAGATTTAATGAATGAATACTGGTTTATTTGGTTGTAAAACATCAGTATTTGGAACAGTTAAGCTACTTATATATTTGATTAAAAACATTAAGTTGGAAAAAAAACCCCTAAATTTAGATCCTAGTCTGCATTAAGGTGTCAGAAACAGTTCCATTATATTCCAGCAAGATCTATATTGTCATACAGTGTTTTTTGAGCAGTTGTTATCAGTTTGAAATGGAAATCAGTTGAAGTGGAAAGCTATCAACTGTACAAAATGAAATAGGCTGTCAAAATACCGTCTGGTTAAAACAAATCTTGCCCAAAGCAGATGTATTTTTGCAGCCACTGTTGGTGCCTGTTGAGGCAACATAATAGTGAGAAGAACTGAAGATAGAGATATGAAGGAAATATTAAATAAGCATGGATTGCATGAAAGTAGAACATTTTTTCTGCCTGACCATAGTGTGAAGTTCTAATTTCCTACCATGTGTGTTGAAGGTGTCAAGCCCAGCTTTCTGCAGCATTTGTTTCTTTCAGTAACTCATGAGACAGAATTGTTTTTTAAATAGCGATTGAAGGTGCTTTTGCAGACTGATGACTGAATCTGAAAGCTGAAGGGAAATAATATTGCCATGGTCAGCTAAGTTGTGTATAAAAAAAATAAATAAATTAGTGTATGAAGTTTCTGTGTATCAGTTGAAGTGGTTAGCAGTAATGTATTTATTTTTTTTTAGATAGTGGATTTCTTTATTAATTCCTGTTCTCTACTGAAGGGAAACAAACACCCTACTATTAGAATTGTTGATGGGTAATATACTGATTTGGCCACTTAAAAAACAGGCCTGAATATAAATCTGGTTTTAGTTCTGGCTGAATGTTACATTAGAAGTGCTGTCTGAAATGAGTGGTTAAAGGCAGCAGAGCAGAATTGTACCTAACCATATATAGGAAGTCAAGCAGTAAATAAACTGAGTGTGTTAGATACGTATACAAGTGGAAGCTTCACATGAAGAAAACCAGAAGTAGAACAGCATTTAATGCCAGAAGAAGTTGGAGGGGGATTTTTTTTGTAGTTTAGTCAATATTTCTAGTTAACATTGATGATGGCGTTTGTTTAAACAATGATTAGAGTCTCTTGACCTGCACTTCATCTAGTTTTTATTTTATATCATATATTGACTCCCTGAACTTCAGTGTGGGACTTAAGCACTTCATCTGCTCGACTGCCCTATTGAGAAGCATAGTATTGTGTCATATTTCAACACCTTTCTTTATCTTAATGTTTTGTGGCTGGGGAGTGGTGAGGAACACAGATTTTACCCATGGAGGCATGGGTCTCATCCATGTAGGACCCCATTTGTTGTTTTAGCCATAAATAATTCTTGAAGAAAACAAACCAGATCTTGGTATTTGCTTCACTAAATAGGGCCAGTAGTAGGGAGGAGAAGGCATCTTATTTTAAAATTGTCTTTTTGCTGCACAGTTACATTGAGCTGAAATGATTCTGTGTCCCTTGGGAGTGTGGTCAGCACTGATAAAAATTTACCAAGACTTGACAGGTTTTATATACTTGTCCTGTTTTATATACTATTATAAAAAGCTGCAGGCAGTCTTTAGTGTGGGTTTTTTTTAATCATTATATAACATGTCTGCTTTATCACTCTGGAGCAGACAAAATTTGTATTCTGACGTGAGTCTGGTTTTGTGGTTTGTGTTGAAGATGATGGGTAGTAGGTAGCCTGGACTTAGGAGGGGAAATTGTACTTACCCAACCTAACAGCTCTCCACAGTGAGGTGAACATGGGGAAGAGCAGAGAACTCCATTTTAGTAAGGCTTTTGATACCATCTCCCATAGCCTCGTCATAGACAAATGGACAATGTACAGACAGGGTGGATCATTGGGCAGTCAGGTGGATTGAAAACTGTCTGAAGGGCTGTGATCAGTAGCGTGAGGTCCTGGTGGGGGCAAGTCACTGGTGGTGTTCCACAAGGGTACCCAGGGACCCATACTCTTTAATGTTTTGGTTAATGACATGGAGGCTTGGACAGAGTGCACCCTTAGCAAGTTTTCAGACAATGCAAAATCAAGAGTGGTGGCTGAAACATCATGTTAGTATGTGACCATCCAGAGTGACCTAGACAGGCTGGAGAGTTGGGCTGCAAGGGATCTTAGAAAGTTCAGCAGAGGAAATACAAAGCTCAGGCACTGGGAAGGAATAATTCCAAGCATGTTCTGAGTACTGACCATATGGAAGGCAGCTCTGAGGACAAAGACATGGGTGTCCTCTTGGTTAGAGGGGGCAATGCACCCCTGTGGCAACAAAGGCACACAGTATCTTGGACTGCACTTGGGGGAGCATAGCCAGCAGCTTGAGGAAGTTGATCTTTCCCCTCTGATCAGCACTTTTGAGACAGCTCTGGGTTGTTATATTCAGTGCTGAACTTTCCAGAAGAAGAGACTTAATGAAGCAGGCCCTAGTACAGGGCCACCAAGACAGTCATATAGTGTTGGAAGACATCTCAAAGCCCACCTAGTTGCACCCTCCCTGCCATGGACAGGGTACCCAAAACCCCATCCAGCCTGGGCTTGAACCCTGCCAGGGATCCGGGGGTATCAACAGCTTCTCTGGGCACCCTGTTCCAAGGACTCACCCCCACAAGGAAGATTTTCTTCCTAATGTCTAATCTAAATTTCAATCTTTTTAGTTTAATCCCATTATACCTTGTCCTATCACTGTACTCCTGATAAACAGTCCCTCTTCAGCTTTTCATGGAATCACAGAATGATTAGAGTTGGAAGGGACTCCCAGAGGTCATCCAGTCCAACCCCCCTGCAAGAAGCAGGGACACCCACAACTAGATCAGGTTGCTCAGGGCCTCNGTAGCCTTTTCTGAAAGGCTCTTCTAAGGTCTTCCTGGAGCCTTCTCCAGGCTGGAGAGCCCCCAACTCTCTCAACCTGTCTTCGCAGCAGAGGTGCTCCAGCCCTCTGATGATCTTCATGGCTCTTCTCTGGACTTAACTCCAACAGCTCCATGTCTTTCCTGTACTAGTGGCCCCAGAGCTGGACACAGCACCGCAGGTGGGGTCTCACCAGAGCAGAGAGGCAGAATCCCATCTCTCAACCTGCTGGTCACCCTGCTTTTGAGGTAGCCCAGGACATGGCTGGCCTTCTGGGCTGCAAGTGCACATGGTGGGTTTATGTTGAGCTTCTATTCAGCCAATGCTTCTATGTCCTTCTCCTCAGGGCTGTCCATTATCCATTCTCTGCCCAGCCTGAAGTAGTGCTTGGGATTGCTCTGACACACATGCAGGACCTTTTGCTTGGCATTGAACTCCATGCAGTTCACATGGGCCTACCTCTCCAGCCTGTCAAGGTCTGTCTGGGTGACATCTCTTCCCCCCAGGGTGTGAACTGCACCACACAGCATGGTGTTGTTGGCAGACTGGCTGAGGGTGCACTCAGTGTCGATGAAGGAACTGGATCATGTCAGATGAGGAGAGACTGTGAGAGCTGAGATTGTTTGGCCTGAAGAAGAGGAGGCTCAGGTGGGTGTTACCCATGCATGTGAGTACCTCATGGGAGGGAATGAAGATCAAGGAGCCATAGTGTCCTCAGTGGTACTGAGTAACAGAGCAAGAGGCAGTGGAAGCAAATTAAAAATAGTGAAAATTCATCTGAATATTAAAAAGCATCTTTTTCATTATGGGGATGTTCAGTCTCCATCATTGGAGATGTTTATTTCCAGAGTGAGCATGTCCCTAAGCAATCAGCTGGAGCTGACCTGCTTCACTAGAGTAGGCTTGGTGACATTGGGCTAGATGCCCATTTATCACTTTCAGGTAAAAAAAAAATGATAGATTTTGTATCCTCTGTATCTATAAATACACTGTTTATAGTTGAGGATCAGTGTTATGCCCCCTATTTTGTGAAAAATGTTTCTGGAAGCAGACAGGAATCATGTCACTGGCAGTAGATGATAAGGAAGACTTATCAGCAGGTGAGACCCTCTGTAGACAAATCAGAACCTCACATTCACAGGTCCTGGTCTTCATGGGGGACTTCAGCCACCACTGTATCTGTTTGAGGGACAGCACAGCAAGGCACAACTAACTCAGGAGGTTCCTGCAATGTACTGATGTTAACTTCCTCCTCCAGATGATTGAGGAGAGAACAAGGAGAGGTCCATAGTGGACCTTGTTCTCTCCAATAAGGAGGGTTTGATGGAGGATGTGAAGCTCAAGGTCAGTGTTTTCTGCAGTGACCGCGAAATGGTGGAGTTCAAGGTCCTCAGGGCAGTGAGGAGGGTGTGCAGCAAGCTCACTACCATGGACTTCAGGAGAGCAGACTTTGGCCTTTTCAGGGACCTGCTCGAAGGTACTGCTTGGTAGAGGACAAAGCCCTGGAGGTAAGAGGGGCCCAAGACAGCAGTTCAGTATCCAAGGATCACTTCCTCCAAGCTCAGGAGCAATACATCCCAACAAAGTAAGGAGAAAAAATACCAGGAGGCCTCAGTGGATAAAAAAAGACCTCCTGGGCAAACTCAAAATCGAAAAGGAAGTCTACAGAGGGTTGCAAAAAGGGCAGGTAGCTTGGAAGAAATACAGAGAAACTGTCTGATTAGCCAGGGACCAGATTAGGAAAGCTGAAGCCCTGGTAGAATGGCCAGGGACATCAAGGACAACAAGAATAACTTCTGTAGGTAGGTCAGGAGTGAGAGGAAGATGATGGAAAAAGTGGGCCTCCTCCATAATGAAGTGGGAGACCTGATGACCCAGGATATGGAAATGGCTGTGGTAATCAATGAATTGTTTTTGCTTCAGTCTTCACCAACAAGGGTGAAGTCACACTGCCCAGGCCATAGAAGACAAAGACAGGGACAGGGAAAATGAAAATCCACACACTGTAGGGGGAGATCAGGTTTGAGACCATCTAATGAACCTGAAGGTGCACAAGTCCAGGGGACCTGATGAGATGCATCCATGGGTCCTGAGGGAACTGGTGGATGAAGTGGCTCAGCCACTCCATCATATTTGAGAAGTTATGGCAGTCTGGTGAAGTTCTTGACTGGAAAAGGTGAAACACAACTCCTGTTCTCCTCTCTTATATTGGCATCTACTACTAGTGTAACACTAGAGATGTTAGAAGATTACAGCTTGGATATTGGCTTAATCCAGAAGACTGAGGAATTGCTTGCATTATCTTGTTCAAACCACACTGTCTTCCTAGATTTTTCCTTGCATTGATTGTTGTGCTTTTTAAGCTTTTTTGTTCTTTCCACCCTTTGGCATGGAAGGGATGCTAGAGAAATGTCTTTTACTCTTCCAAAAACAGCATGTAACCAAGCTTCTGCAGAAATCATAATTTTCTATGGTGAAGTCTAGAAATGTTTCTAGTCTTTTTTTAATTGTACACAGTTATTTTGTGTCATGCTGTTGGATTTGTTGTATATGGGTTGTGCTCTCTGGGTTCTATTCCCTCACTGTTGTTCCTAGCACACATGGGAAATGATGGACATCCTTTAATTCAGGCATTGTACTTTTCTTTACTTTCTAGTTCATAACTGTCAGGGTTTTCTCATTACAGAAGCAGTTAAGTATCTGTGGGTGTGATGCACCTCCCTAGGGAAACATTCCAGCTTGCAAGAGGAGCACAAAACAAACCTGTGCTTTGTTAGGGGTGAGATGCAAGGAGGAAGGTTAACGAGCCTCAGTAAGTTTAATGAAGTTAATGGCAGACAAGATTAGCAACATCTTAGAAATTCCTTAATCACTGCCAAAGAGTATCTGTAGATTTATATAAAAATATTGATGTTGTTTCTATAATAGTTACTTTTAGGTCAAAGAGGGGGAATAAGCACGCATATTTTTTTGACCTGAGGGCTCAGGTGGGAGGCTTATTGCTAAAAACCATAATGAGTTCCAGAACTCATTTCCTAAGATTTTCTTTAGTAAGAAAATACAAGCTTTTCCAAGAGCTATTTCCAGGCAGTTTAGCTATACTTCACCTTATTGGTGCAAAAATGAGATAGACAATCAGCCTCCTTTTCAGTGAGCATACAGTATGTAGGACTGGAAGAAAGCTTTTGGCTGTGTTGAATGTTGTGCTGCTGTCACATCTGTCTCTTTAAAAGTTCACAGCCTTGTTTGTTACAGCAAATGAAACTTCTAGATNCAGCAAGGCACAACTAACTCAGGAGGTTCCTGCAATGTACTGATGTTAACTTCCTCCTCCAGATGATTGAGGAGAGAACAAGGAGAGGTCCATAGTGGACCTTGTTCTCTCCAATAAGGAGGGTTTGATGGAGGATGTGAAGCTCAAGGTCAGTGTTTTCTGCAGTGACCGCGAAATGGTGGAGTTCAAGGTCCTCAGGGCAGTGAGGAGGGTGTGCAGCAAGCTCACTACCATGGACTTCAGGAGAGCAGACTTTGGCCTTTTCAGGGACCTGCTCGAAGGTACTGCTTGGTAGAGGACAAAGCCCTGGAGGTAAGAGGGGCCCAAGACAGCAGTTCAGTATCCAAGGATCACTTCCTCCAAGCTCAGGAGCAATACATCCCAACAAAGTAAGGAGAAAAAATACCAGGAGGCCTCAGTGGATAAAAAAAGACCTCCTGGGCAAACTCAAAATCGAAAAGGAAGTCTACAGAGGGTTGCAAAAAGGGCAGGTAGCTTGGAAGAAATACAGAGAAACTGTCTGATTAGCCAGGGACCAGATTAGGAAAGCTGAAGCCCTGGTAGAATGGCCAGGGACATCAAGGACAACAAGAATAACTTCTGTAGGTAGGTCAGGAGTGAGAGGAAGATGATGGAAAAAGTGGGCCTCCTCCATAATGAAGTGGGAGCCCTGATGACCCAGGATATGGAAATGGCTGTGGTAATCAATGAATTGTTTTTGCTTCAGTCTTCACCAACAAGGGTGAAGTCACACTGCCCAGGCCATAGAAGACAAAGACAGGGACAGGGAAAATGAAAATCCACACACTGTAGGGGGAGATCAGGTTTGAGACCATCTAATGAACCTGAAGGTGCACAAGTCCAGGGGACCTGATGAGATGCATCCATGGGTCCTGAGGGAACTGGTGGATGAAGTGGCTCAGCCACTCCATCATATTTGAGAAGTTATGGCAGTCTGGTGAAGTTCTTGACTGGAAAAGGTGAAACACAACTCCTGTTCTCCTCTCTTATATTGGCATCTACTACTAGTGTAACACTAGAGATGTTAGAAGATTACAGCTTGGATATTGGCTTAATCCAGAAGACTGAGGAATTGCTTGCATTATCTTGTTCAAACCACACTGTCTTCCTAGATTTTTCCTTGCATTGATTGTTGTGCTTTTTAAGCTTTTTTGTTCTTTCCACCCTTTGGCATGGAAGGGATGCTAGAGAAATGTCTTTTACTCTTCCAAAAACAGCATGTAACCAAGCTTCTGCAGAAATCATAATTTTCTATGGTGAAGTCTAGAAATGTTTCTAGTCTTTTTTTAATTGTACACAGTTATTTTGTGTCATGCTGTTGGATTTGTTGTATATGGGTTGTGCTCTCTGGGTTCTATTCCCTCACTGTTGTTCCTAGCACACATGGGAAATGATGGACATCCTTTAATTCAGGCATTGTACTTTTCTTTACTTTCTAGTTCATAACTGTCAGGGTTTTCTCATTACAGAAGCAGTTAAGTATCTGTGGGTGTGATGCACCTCCCTAGGGAAACATTCCAGCTTGCAAGAGGAGCACAAAACAAACCTGTGCTTTGTTAGGGGTGAGATGCAAGGAGGAAGGTTAACGAGCCTCAGTAAGTTTAATGAAGTTAATGGCAGACAAGATTAGCAACATCTTAGAAATTCCTTAATCACTGCCAAAGAGTATCTGTAGATTTATATAAAAATATTGATGTTGTTTCTATAATAGTTACTTTTAGGTCAAAGAGGGGGAATAAGCACGCATATTTTTTTGACCTGAGGGCTCAGGTGGGAGGCTTATTGCTAAAAACCATAATGAGTTCCAGAACTCATTTCCTAAGATTTTCTTTAGTAAGAAAATACAAGCTTTTCCAAGAGCTATTTCCAGGCAGTTTAGCTATACTTCACCTTATTGGTGCAAAAATGAGATAGACAATCAGCCTCCTTTTCAGTGAGCATACAGTATGTAGGACTGGAAGAAAGCTTTTGGCTGTGTTGAATGTTGTGCTGCTGTCACATCTGTCTCTTTAAAAGTTCACAGCCTTGTTTGTTACAGCAAATGAAACTTCTAGATCCTTTCTTGACTTAGTGAAGTTATTTAAATATATTGCATTTTAACTGTACACTTACCTTTGCATAGTCTTTGTGTGGAGATGCACCAAGGTTTTTGGTTGACTTTCTTTTGCTTGTGTTGTGTTTGGGTTTTGGGTTGCTTTTTTTTTCTTTTTCTAGCCCAGAGCTGATGTAAACTCTGCTGCAGTGTTTTAACTGCTGCTTTTGGAGGTGTGTGCAAGTCCCACAGTTAACAAGTTGGCACAGCTGGTATACAGAGGAGTGCCTATGGAAGTGACTTTCCATCTTAGTTGGCAGGTTCCTGGTCTTGAAATGCAGCACAGTGCAGTTTTCCACATGGTATTTCTAAGGAGTTTTGGAACAGTCAGATGAGAAAAGCAGAGTTATTTTTCACTAAGCTTACTTTGAGTATGCTTATATGAGTTGTACTGACCCTTAGAAAAATGCAGTAGGGATACAAGGGGATGAAAACACCTCCCTGCCTTTCCTAGAAGAGTATGTAACACCTACTTTACATGCATACTGGACAAAGAACGTTGACTTGGCTTCATATTAGATTCAGCTCTTGTTTCATTACCTTAAATGTGCAGTGAGTTTAGTGGTTGACACACTTGCAGAGCTTTTTCTGGCAGGAAGTGCATTGTGATGTGAAGGACTGCAGACACTTGGTTAAAAATTGGTGACTGCTGGATAGCAGTAACTAACAGCACAGGAGGACATGAGTTAAGTAAAGTCTGGGTGAAATCAACTGTCTTCAAATAATCTGCATAAAGGAAGTAATGCAGCCATACACATCTGACAGAAGCGAGGGATCAAAGTATTAGAAGTCAAAGTCTGGATAAATGGTAAAATTAAATATCTGGGGAGAAACAACCCCAGGGACCAGTATAGGTTGGGGTTTGGCCTGTTGGAAAGCAGTGCAGGTGAGAGGGACCTGGGGGTCTTGGTGGACAGCAGGATGGCCATGAGCCAGCAGTGTGCCCTCATGGCCAAGAAGGCCAGTGCCATCCTCGGGTGTGCCAGAAGAGGACTAGTAGGTCAAGAGAGGTCCTCCTCCCCCTCTACTCTGCCCTGGTGAAACCACATCTGGAGTATTGTGTCCAGCTCTGGGCCCTTCAGTTCCAGAAGGACATAGAACTCCTTGAGAGAGTCCAGCACAGGGCCACCAAGATGATGAAGTGGAACATCTTCCTTCTGAGGACAGGCTGAGGGAGCTGGGTCTCTGAAGGTTGGAGAAGAGGAGACTGAGGGGTGACCTCATTAATATTTATAACTATGTAAAGGGTGAGTGTCAGGAGGATGGAGCCAGGCTCTTCTCAGTGATGGCCAGTGATAGGACAAGGGGAAATGGTTTCAAGCTGGAACAGAAGAAGTTCCATGTGAATATAAGGAAAGCCTTTTTCACAGTGATGTTGACGGAGCACTGGAACAGGCTGCCCAGAGAGGTTGTGGAGTCTCCTTCTCTGGAGACATTCAAGACCAATCTGGACACATTCCTGTGTGATTTAATCTAGGTGATCCTGCTCGGGCAGGGGGTTGGACTGAGTGATCTTTGAGGTCTCTTCCAGCTCC
>VXBZ01006735.1:13484-25409 GCA_013399135.1 Heliornis fulica
TGTTTCTAGTCTTTTTTTAATTGTACACAGTTATTTTGTGTCATGCTGTTGGATTTGTTGTATATGGGTTGTGCTCTCTGGGTTCTATTCCCTCACTGTTGTTCCTAGCACACATGGGAAATGATGGACATCCTTTAATTCAGGCATTGTACTTTTCTTTACTTTCTAGTTCATAACTGTCAGGGTTTTCTCATTACAGAAGCAGTTAAGTATCTGTGGGTGTGATGCACCTCCCTAGGGAAACATTCCAGCTTGCAAGAGGAGCACAAAACAAACCTGTGCTTTGTTAGGGGTGAGATGCAAGGAGGAAGGTTAACGAGCCTCAGTAAGTTTAATGAAGTTAATGGCAGACAAGATTAGCAACATCTTAGAAATTCCTTAATCACTGCCAAAGAGTATCTGTAGATTTATATAAAAATATTGATGTTGTTTCTATAATAGTTACTTTTAGGTCAAAGAGGGGGAATAAGCACGCATATTTTTTTGACCTGAGGGCTCAGGTGGGAGGCTTATTGCTAAAAACCATAATGAGTTCCAGAACTCATTTCCTAAGATTTTCTTTAGTAAGAAAATACAAGCTTTTCCAAGAGCTATTTCCAGGCAGTTTAGCTATACTTCACCTTATTGGTGCAAAAATGAGATAGACAATCAGCCTCCTTTTCAGTGAGCATACAGTATGTAGGACTGGAAGAAAGCTTTTGGCTGTGTTGAATGTTGTGCTGCTGTCACATCTGTCTCTTTAAAAGTTCACAGCCTTGTTTGTTACAGCAAATGAAACTTCTAGATCCTTTCTTGACTTAGTGAAGTTATTTAAATATATTGCATTTTAACTGTACACTTACCTTTGCATAGTCTTTGTGTGGAGATGCACCAAGGTTTTTGGTTGACTTTCTTTTGCTTGTTTTGTGTTTGGGTTTTGGGTTGCTTTTTTTTTCTTTTTCTAGCCCAGAGCTGATGTAAACTCTGCTGCAGTGTTTTAACTGCTGCTTTTGGAGGTGTGTGCAAGTCCCACAGTTAACAAGTTGGCACAGCTGGTATACAGAGGAGTGCCTATGGAAGTGACTTTCCATCTTAGTTGGCAGGTTCCTGGTCTTGAAATGCAGCACAGTGCAGTTTTCCACATGGTATTTCTAAGGAGTTTTGGAACAGTCAGATGAGAAAAGCAGAGTTATTTTTCACTAAGCTTACTTTGAGTATGCTTATATGAGTTGTACTGACCCTTAGAAAAATGCAGTAGGGATACAAGGGGATGAAAACACCTCCCTGCCTTTCCTAGAAGAGTATGTAACACCTACTTTACATGCATACTGGACAAAGAACGTTGACTTGGCTTCATATTAGATTCAGCTCTTGTTTCATTACCTTAAATGTGCAGTGAGTTTAGTGGTTGACACACTTGCAGAGCTTTTTCTGGCAGGAAGTGCATTGTGATGTGAAGGACTGCAGACACTTGGTTAAAAATTGGTGACTGCTGGATAGCAGTAACTAACAGCACAGGAGGACATGAGTTAAGTAAAGTCTGGGTGAAATCAACTGTCTTCAAATAATCTGCATAAAGGAAGTAATGCAGCCATACACATCTGACAGAAGCGAGGGATCAAAGTATTAGAAGTCAAAGTCTGGATAAATGGTAAAATTAAATATCTGGGGAGAAACAACCCCAGGGACCAGTATAGGTTGGGGTTTGGCCTGTTGGAAAGCAGTGCAGGTGAGAGGGACCTGGGGGTCTTGGTGGACAGCAGGATGGCCATGAGCCAGCAGTGTGCCCTCATGGCCAAGAAGGCCAGTGCCATCCTCGGGTGTGCCAGAAGAGGACTAGTAGGTCAAGAGAGGTCCTCCTCCCCCTCTACTCTGCCCTGGTGAAACCACATCTGGAGTATTGTGTCCAGCTCTGGGCCCTTCAGTTCCAGAAGGACATAGAACTCCTTGAGAGAGTCCAGCACAGGGCCACCAAGATGATGAAGTGGAACATCTTCCTTCTGAGGACAGGCTGAGGGAGCTGGGTCTCTGAAGGTTGGAGAAGAGGAGACTGAGGGGTGACCTCATTAATATTTATAACTATGTAAAGGGTGAGTGTCAGGAGGATGGAGCCAGGCTCTTCTCAGTGATGGCCAGTGATACGACAAGGGGAAATGGTTTCAAGCTGGAACAGAAGAAGTTCCATGTGAATATAAGGAAAGCCTTTTTCACAGTGATGTTGACGGAGCACTGGAACAGGCTGCCCAGAGAGGTTGTGGAGTCTCCTTCTCTGGAGACATTCAAGACCAATCTGGACACATTCCTGTGTGATTTAATCTAGGTGATCCTGCTCGGGCAGGGGGTTGGACTGAGTGATCTTTGAGGTCTCTTCCAGCTCCCAGTATTCTGTGATTCTGTGAAATGTGTTTTAGGCTGAGAGAAACTGTAAGAATTAAATGAAATTTGAGCAGTGAATAGGAGCATCAAGTCTCCTGATGGAAAGCTTGAGAGAGGATGGCTGTGGCTGACAGGATGAGAAGAAACAAATAGAAAAAAGCAGGACATTTTGAGTGTTTTCTCTGTCTTCACAAAACTGTGTGTACATTAAGACTGCCATGTGCAATTTGAAATTGATTTTCCCAGTTGAAGGAAATCATCTTTTGCTCACATTTGCTTCTAATGGTAACAGAGCTCACAGAGGTGATAACAAGAACTTGCAATCTGTGAAAGGTGGTGACTGAATTGGTAGGAGGGGAGATCTGACCACAGCTTCTACAGGTTCTTCATTCTTCTTACAGTTTTTTTTTGAAGCAGTGAGATAGAGCTAAGAAGTGCTTTGGGTGAAGTGGATGTGGCATTTGATGACTGTTTTTCCGGTGCACCGTAACTTTTTGTAGACGGAAATGGAGAGGTCTGCAGCTGTTATCAGCATCTGCATTTGTACTGAGTTGCTGAAAAGGACTTTTACTCTCCATCAGCACTTTCTCCTGTGTTCTCTTCTCCCCACCCTGCTGTGGGTCCAAGTAAAAAATTGCAGTGTAGTGGAACAACAAAGTTTGGGGCATTTGATTTTCCCACATGTAACAAGGAAATACCTAAATAAAAGGTTTTGGTTCAACAATGTGGCGTGCACAGTAACAACTGTCTTCACAGAGATGGCGAATTCATCATCTGCTGTGTCTTTGTGAACAGCCTCTACAGTTCAGAAACATGCTGTCCACATGGTCCTTATGGACCTTTTGGTGTGTCCATGTTGGGTGCAAAAGTCCTTTGACTTGCTAAACCCAGAACTTTCTGAAGGGATGCAGTGTTGTTGCATTCCTGCTCGCAGGAGAAAGTCCTGACTGAGCCTAATGAGGCTGGTGTGACTGGGTGTCTGGTACCCAGAATCTTCCATGGAGCAAGGGAGAATTATGGAGCTGTTGTTCATAGGCCAGAAGTTGCACTGCTGCAACTGCAGTGGAGCTCATCACACAAGGTTGATGACCTGGTTTGCAGCTGTCAGGCATCTGATGTGGCTGTGGCTGCAGACTGTTCTCCTACACAGATGTGGGTTCCTTCTGTGTGTATAGAGAAGCTGTTTGTGATGATGTTGTGTCTGCATTCAGTCTGTTTGCTGTAGTTAAGTTGGTGATACATAGAGTTGGAGTTATGAACGTGCTGCCTTGGATTTAAACTCGCAGGTGGGAGTATTTTCTTGAGCAGCTTCTGACTGGTTTGTGAAATTTGGAAGCCTGTTACTGGTCTTCCCTGAGAAGTGAAATAAAGGGTGCCATTTGGGTAGAAATTTTGCAAGTTTGTTACATCAGTTAAACAAGTGATTCTGGAAACAACCATCTAAATTGTGATCTATAGACAGTAAGACATTGTATAGTTGTATCCCCCATTACATTCTGTTGCAAGGCTACTTGTGCTCTTCAATCCATCTTATAATAGCTTTTGCATTGTCAGGGTACCAGCAGTGATTCAGAGTGACATTTAATTACATTTGCCTGAAATGCTGTGAAGTTAGTGGATTGTCAGCGTTTAAAAACGTGCAAAGTTAATGTTAGAAGCATAAAAGAATTCCTAGGTAGGACTAGGCAAGCAGGCAGAGGTGGAGATAACACATCTTTGACAGGGGACATACATCAAGTGAGTTTTGATGTTTTGAGTGAGTGCAATGTCAGAGCCATAGGGGCAACTTTAAGTTTCTGAACAGCTGGGGAGTACTTTTGAGACTTTCTGACTTGATACCCTCCTATCCCAAACTTAATTCATGAGACTTATAATGCAGTGTCGGTAGGAGTCCCTTTTACATCTGTTTGGAAGCTGTATTTGATGTAAATCAGGAGATGTGGTTAAGCATTGCTTCTGACTGTGAGCACATTAAATTTGAAGCTGTAATGTTGGCAAAATGATGTTGTTAATCTTGACCTATAAAATTGAAAATGGTGCAGAGCCTCAGAGAGGGAAGGGTAGATACTTGTGATGTGTTTTTGCCAAAACACTGAAGTGAGTCTTTACTGAGACACCTGATTGAGTTTTAAAGCCACAGAAACTGCGATTTATTTTACCTCAGCATTCATGATAGCCCAGTCCTCTCCATCAGAGTGTTTTGCACCGTTTATTCTCTGATGAAATTACAAGTAGTTCATGTCTTTTGAACTTTCTTTGCATAGCATTAGGTATAATCTGGATCTTCCTGTACAATTGGTAATACAGCATAAGTGATCTTAAAATATTTTCAGTAGTATCAATTTGGTACCTTAGCCAGTATGCATAGAAAATTTGGTCTCCAGATGTATTTCAAAGCAAGAAGACCTCACAATCTTTAAATAGAGTATTAAAAAATGCAATACCACTCCTTAACTGAGCATTCAGTAAATAGCCTTAAATTGGATTGAGTACTGCAGTTTTGTAAAATAGTCTTTAATTTGATACTAAGGCTAATGATTCAAAGTTGCAGAGTGCAACTTCATATAATACTGAAAATGGAGGGTAGCTGAGTGACATATGACATACACTTCTAAACATGAAGTCTTCCAGCACTTATGATGCCTGTTGCTTGAATAAAGTGATTCTGACTGGTGATGAAACTGTTCTCTGGAAAAATGCAGTTATTTCTTGACAAGCATTTTGCATGCTCTCATGCTATCTTAAAAGCTCGTACTTCAGTGTGTATCCTGTTTTTTAAAGATGTGTGCTATCTGCAGAGGCTTCCTGAGGATACCACTTGAGCTGTTTTCTGCTATCATTGCTCAGCCATTTGTATCTTCATGTGAGTCTGTAGTTAAATTCAGTGTTGATGCGTATTTCGGAGGCTACTGATAGGAAGTATTAAGTGCATTACAGTAATGCACAGCAAGCTCTAAGACACAGTGTATTTTAATACACTGTTAATACTTCAAATATGTGCTCAGTGACAGTGAATTTAATTGCACATAGACATTAACTACAAACAAACCTCTTTTGAAGGGGGGAGGCAAATTTTAGCTGTGTTTCTGCTTTTGTCAGTAATAAATGTCTTCTGTTGTGCCTGATACAAAACAGTTGAATGGGAGAGAATACAAGGAGCCCATTTGGCATTAAATGAAGTGAAGCCCAATATGTGGGATATACCTGCATATATGTACTGCTGTCCTAGCAAAGAGTTCAAAGACTCTGGTCTTAAAATCGGAACGCCCAAGCTTATGCAATCACTAAGAAATCCGGTCCCTTACAGAAAAGTTGAATGTTTTGTTTGCAAGTAATCCTGCCTTTTTGTTTTCCTAGGATGTTTTCTATTAGTAATTTGCATTCTTATGGACACTCCCACCTTCCCCATTTTGAAATTGTGCCTTATGTTTGGAATTGTAACGCAGTCTGTCTCTTGATAGAGTTAAGATAATTTTTCTCAAGTGGCTGTTAAATAAAAAGCTTAGTGAACCTATTGTTAGTTTAAAATAGGCTTTATGGAATGTTGGTCTCAAAGAATTTCTCCATCAGGAAGGTTTCTTGGTGCCTCTGGGGAGCTTGTTACTTGTTGAAAGTCAGTCTATCCAGAATAGCAAAGCCTGGTTGTGAATGTAATGGGAATGAACAAACTTGGGCTTCAGCCGTGCTGTGCACACTGACAAGCAGAGTATTTCATCCTAGGTACTTCAAAAGCTTCAAAAGCCTTAATGTTTTTTTAATTCCTGAAAGCAACCTCCCCACAGGAGTAGTGTGGTCCATTACTGTTCAGACCATCTTTAGGTGACAACTTTTCATCTTGGAGGCTGTGTTGCTCTGGAGAGGGATGAGACAACATCTCTCCAGTGGGTCTGCCTGCAGCAGCCTCACATGCTCCGTGTTGTACAGAGACAACAGGGCTTTTCCTGGTTTGGTTTAGTTTTTTTGGGCCAGGATGAGGAAGAGAAGCAAAGGAGAGTCACACTAGCAAGCACACAGCTTTGCCAGGGTAAACAGTTATCTATGCTGGCGCTGCTCTTGTTGGTATACGTGGTGTTGGTTTAGTCTATCTGATAAAAGCTTTTGCTTCCAATTCATTAAAAAAATGCTTCTGGTCAGATTTTTTCAACAGACCAGCAATTTTTTTTTTTTTTTTTTTTTTGGGGTTTGGGGTTGCTTTTTGGGCATGTTTTTTGGTTTGGGGTTTGTTTTCTTGATATTTTTCTTTCTTTTTTTTTTTTTTGTGAACAGCAATCTGTGCACTTATTGGTATTAGTTCAAAAGGTTGTTTACATCTCTTCCAAAATGTGACTTGGTAGAATTAAAAAGTGAGTAATCTGAAGCGGTAGATCATTTAAATTACATCAACCAGTGCCTGTGTGGAAGCCAATGTGTTCTTTAGTGCAGAAATGAAAGGTTGCATTAAGCATAGTTAGTTGATGGCTGCAGAGCTGATAAATTACTACAGTATGTAGCCCCAGCACATGCTGTGACTTTATGAAGGTGATGAGAGCAATGCTCAGCTTTATATCTGTATGGGGCTCTCCATTTCAGCTTTTTCTTAATTAAAAAAATGTAATACTTCAGTGAAGTGTTCTGACAGAACCTGCGTAGATAAGCTGAGGTAATGCAAATGAATTCTTGATTGGTAGCAGTCTAACCTTTGCTTTGGGCTGAAGTCATATTTTGTCATATTTTGCAGTCTGTGATTTGCCACACCTCATTCTGTGCTGGCTTTTAATTGATAGGGTATGCATTGTGATTAGGATTGTGATTGATTTTGGTGCTGGAGGGTGGTCTGGTGGCTGCTGTCACCCCAGTTCAGTGCAGGTTGTGCTACAGCATATACTGTGTTTTGTCTGCAGAGGAACAGGTTGTTAGAATGCATGTCTCTGTTTATGCTTTTGGAAAATCCAGTATGAATAAGAGCCTATGTAGGCTTAAAATACAGCAGTCTTCCAAGTCAGATCAGTCACCTCTGGTTCTGTTTATTTCAAATAAGCAAATTGGGGAGGACAAAAAGCTGAAGATTATAGTATAGAGTCGCTGGCCCTTGGGAGAAACAGGCTGTCTGAAATACTTGTCATATGCTTTCTTCAGTATGCATGTATATATATATTGTATGCTGTCTTAAAAACATTGTTTATTAAGGAAACTGAGAGGTAACATGTAAAGATGTGGTAACTATGAAACAAAGGTTTGGAGCTACATCAGTTTTGACTGAAGTTTTTTGAGACTTTCATAAATCTTAAGTTCTGAGGATACCCACTTTTACTCTTTTTTTCAGGTGGTATCATGGAAAACTTGACAGAACTATAGCAGAAGAACGTCTTCGACAAGCAGGAAAACCTGGAAGTTACCTTATTCGAGAGAGTGATCGGAGACCTGGTTCATTTGTGCTTTCATTCCTTAGTAAAACAAATGTCAATCATTTTAGGTGAGAATTAAATGTTTTATTTTTAAATACTATAATATCTTTATTTTTAGGTTCAGAACACCATAAATTACAAACAAAAATCCCAGTGTATTGAATATACTTTACTCTTGCATGGTACAGCTATCTACTTGTGTTTAATTGGTTTAAAATATGTTGCTTAAAAATTATAGACTAAAAAAAATTATAGGAAACCAATATCCATATAGAGAATCCTGTTGATTGCAGCTGTGTGCAGACATAAAGCAACTAGCAGGTTTCAGTAGTCAGTGAAGCAGGCTGGTTCGAATCTGTTCCATATTAGCTCACAGGACATACTTGAAGTGCTAGCACATCAAGTTGTCCCTTAATTTTGAGCAAAGAAATGCAAAGAAAACCAAAACTCAGAAAAAAAACCCAAAACAAGGAGAAACAAAGAGATTATGTATTTAGTAATCCAACGGTTTGCTGGAAACAGATTTGTGTGTACTAATTCTAATACAAGTAGCTCTTTATCCAAAGTTATAACCAGGGTTATTTTATCATTGTCAGGCTGAGTACATTAGTATATTCACTTATTTGTTAGTGTAAATGAGATGTATTCTGAGAAGGGCTCGAAGGTTAGTCAGCAAGTAGAGTCCTGCAGTGTAACGTTCATCTTAAAACAGGAAAGCAGATGCGCATACTAATGTACTTCAGCAGTAGAGGAAGTCTTCATTGGTTGTCCTGATAGCAACAAGCAAATTCAAAGCCAGTTCTTCAACTTCTGAAAGTGGGAATTACCCAGAATGCAAACATGTGAGCTACTATGCACATGGTTTGCAAATGTAGTGGATTTTTGGTTGCATCTGCTGTGTGAAGTGTGGTTCAGAGGTCCTGGTCTACCACTGACATGAAGACATATTTCTCCAAAGCACAGTGAAGCACAGAAATAGTGTCTGGTGTTTGCATTTTGTCACCTGAGCTTTCATTTTCAGTGTCTCAGCTGTATTGATACTGGGTTGGGAAGTGGTTACTGTTTAGCAGTAGGGGAAAAGAAACTGTTCTAATACTCGCTTTCTAGTGCTGTTTAGAGTCCTGGATTATTTTTAATAACTTATTCTTCGGAAGTCAGTATTTGGCAGTTGACTGTTGCTTCATGCCCACCTTAAAATTTTCTGGCATCTCAGACAGAAAATAACTTTTAAAAGTGATTTCTCATTCCTGAGGAAAGCGTCCTTACAGTATTTTCAAACCTTTAAAAAAACCTTTCATTCTGGTATCCATAAAGCAGAGAGAGATGAATACCCAAAGGGAATTAATTCATGAGTTATTGTTACTCTTCAGAGACTGGACATGTTTTCGGTCTCTCCTTTGACTGCCAAGTGTATATCTTTGTCTCTTACTAGATGGGCAAGGGTAACACTCGAGCACTGCTCATCTTGAGTGTCAGCCCTATATTAACTTCAAGCAAATACAGGGGTGGATCTCCTGTGTCCCACAGAGTGGAAGTGTGGTTTCCACCAAAGCTTGATCTGTGCCTATTGCAGCCTACCAGGAATGGGTGAAACTTCCATTGCTAGAAAATATCCCTCGTATTTTGTTTCATAAAAGTGTTATTTTTTACCTTAAACTTTACTTGGATTTCTGTGAAATTGAAATTGCAGCATTTTGGATTAAAGCTTCTTAAATTAACTCTTTTTGGTGCCCCTTGAAAGTTGCATACAGACATATTCTTATGGAACACATGAATCTGTCAAAACTTAATTTTTTTTTTTTTTCATGGAAGTGTTACCTTTTGGCGAGTCAGTGATACAGAATACTTTAAATGAAAATGTCATCTACTCTTGTCATTAAATTTTCCATGATTACAGAAGTGTTTCTGTCTGTACCAGCTCAGTGTTCTGAAGAAAGGTTTCATTTAAGTCTGGTGAATTAATACTTGAAACACTAAATTTCATTTGGAACCTAATCTTTATTGAATAATTTACCAAGGAGCTTTACAGAAAACATGCCAAAAGATCTAGCCTGTGTCCTTAAAATTACATTGTTCCCTGACTCCCCTTGCAGTACTATATACCTAAAAACTTTAGGTATCATCTCTGAAAGATTCATTTTTGTATACATATTACATAACTGCGTGGGGGAAATAATTTTGCACAAAGAATTGACTGACAAGGAAGATATCAGGAATGTATCAGAACTGCTAAAGGAAAATGAGTAAAAATGGAATAAACCAATAAAGACTACTCATTTGGAATGAAGGATGAGTTTCTTGGCAGTTTGAATTTTGGTGTTTTTTTTTTTTCCCACCGTTTGTTTTTGAGTTGTTTGCAAGTTTTATGAAGAGGTCGGGTGAAGCACTTAAGAAGATGAAAATGTGTTATTTAGAAATTTAAGTTAATTTATCTCTCTTCTGGAGACTAGAGAGGCAATTAATATGAACTTTTGTGGTTTTTTTTTTTTTGTAATGGCAGAATTTACTTAGTTTGGTGATAATTTGTTACAAATTTTATTGCATTTTTGTAAGAATGCAAATGAGTTGCTACTCAGGACTCTTGTCTGAGCTGTGCTTCTGGAAAAAAAAATCAGGTCTTCTTGATGCCATTAGTCCACATAATGCAATAATTTCTTTAGATTGTTGGGTGAAAAATACTAAAGCTGTCTCAGATTACATACTTCACTTTTGCAAATGACTCTTAAGTGTAACAGGAAGGTCTTTAGCACTATGAACTCTTACTTAAATAACTTCTGACTGCTTTTAGAGTTCGTATCGACTATCAATGTAAACAGACATGACACTTCCCATTTTCTATATGACCATGCATTAATGAACATCTGTACTTTCAGAAAAAGAATAAAATGAACAGTTTCATAAGAATTCTTTTATTCTTGTTGTGTTACTGAAGTAGTTCTATAAGCCTCTTTCCCATTAGTTAGCAAATTTTATGAAATTGAGTAGGAGATACTTTGATTATTCCAAAGTAATTTCTTAACTCTTAACGTGGATGCTAAACTAATGGTAAGTGACTAACTTCTGAAGGTGTTTGTGCTCTGTGGTGTATAATCCAGAGCAGTTATTTGTTTTTAAAATATTTATTAAATTTATGTAAGCCTGTCATAAAAGGTGTATGTCCTGTGTGATACAGTAATGCTGTTACATCTATTAGGGCATTATTTTATTTTCAATGGCACTCACATTTACTGGCTTTTTTTTTTGTGGTTGTTGTGAATCATCATGTCTTTGAGAGTCTTAAAATACTGATGTATCCTGCAAAATATACTTAAATTTAATAGAAGCTTGTAATGACATATTTTGCTGAAATAGGTGTTGCTCTAAAAACTGAACATTGTCCTAATTTCCCATTTCTTAAAACAAAAAGATAGCAAAAATTTTCTTATGCCAATCTTTTTTTTTTTTAACAGGATTATTGCCATGTGTGGAGACTATTACATTGGTGGGCGTCGCTTTGCTTCACTCTCAGACCTAATTGGTTATTACAGTCATGTGTCTTGTTTGCTGAAGGGGGAAAAACTGTTCTTTCCAGTAGCACCTCCAGAGGCAAGTAGTAAAACTTCTGTAGGGAAATTTTAATAGTATTTTTTTATTTACCTCAATGTCAGTAACTTTAATCACCATTATAGTTTGTGCTTTTTTTGCAGGAAAAAAAACATTGTAAAATTTCCCTGTAGTTTTACATAGGTTCATCATGTAAGTGTATAGGTTTTGACAGGTAGTTTCTCTTAGAAGCTGCTGGAAGCTTCATCTGTGACTGACAGACCTCTATCAACTGGCTGCAAGTCAATCAACTGCTGGCCAAGGCCAAGAATATCAGGGACAGTGGTAGTGCCTCTGTGGTAACAGAGTTAAGAAGGGGGGAAATAAAGGAATAGCAGCTTCTACAGACAGAGAAAGAAATGAGAAGATTTGAGAAACTTTGCAGACACCAGACACTCTTCAGACACTGTTTGGCAACAGTGAAGCTGCTCCAGGCACCAGAGCAGAGATCTCCCTACAGCTCCCGGAGAGATGATGGTGAGGCAGGCTGTCTTCCTGTAGCCTGTGGAGGTCCATGGTGGAGCAGATAACCACCTGCAGACTGTGAAGGACCCCATGACAGAGCAGGGGCAGAATATGAGGAGTCCTCCCCAGAGGAGGAAGG
>VXBZ01006737.1:487-39932 GCA_013399135.1 Heliornis fulica
CTTACACACATCATACAACCTTACTTACACACATCATACAACATTACTTACACACATCACACAACGTTACACACATCATACAACGTTACTTACACACATCATGCAACATTACTTACATCATACAACTTCACTTACACACATCATGCAACGTTACTTAAACACGTCATACAACGTTACACACACACATCATACAACGTTGCTTACTCACTCATACAACGTTACTTATACACATCATACAACATTACACACACACACATCATACAACCTTACTTACACACATCATACAACGCTTCCAAGTCCTGGTGGCTTCAGCTGCTGTGGAGTAAAAGCCAAGAGCCCCGCGGAGTTTGACCTCATCCCTTGCTAACGGGCACCTCTGTGACACGGAGGTGACCTGCTCTGGGACCACCCTGGGAACAGCAGGGAGGGAGTGGTCAGTCGGCCTCTCCTCCGTTCTGGACCATGTGTGGGCTCTGTGCTGCACCTGAGGCTCAGCCTCCGCGGGGACGTTAGTGGGCAGGTTCTGCCTTGAGATGTGAGGGCCCCGCTGCCGAGCTCTGCCTGCCGCGGTGCGGGCGCCGGCACCGCCTCGGGCGTGGCACCGCATCCGTGATGTGAATGTGCGTTGTGTGTCTCTGTACTGTGGGCAAGCCCTTTAATTTGCCATTTTCTTAAATGCTTGTAGACTGAAGACCCAGCCATGGAAAGGCCATACACATTTAAGGATTTCCTTCTCAGACCCAGAAGGTGAGGGGGAGGACTTTGTGTTTGAAAACACTTCAAGGTTTGTGAGCTGCCGCCGCTTAGGGGTCGGTGTATGACATGTACCTCCTTGTCTTGTAGCCACAAATCTCGTGTAAAGGGTTTCTTGAGGCTGAAGATGGCTTACATGCCTAAAAACGGTGGCCAGGAGGAAGACAGCAGCGATCAGAGGGATGAATCTGAGGTAAGGCCTAGTGCTGGTGGGAGCACCCGCGCTGTTAGGGATCACACCTGGTTAGTGTGAGCAGCAGCTGACTCTCCTTCCCTCCCCAGCTTTATTTCCTACCCACTGCCTGGGGTCTGCTCAGCCATTTGAGTATTTCAAAGCGCTGCAGCTCCCGCGGTGACGCCTCAGGTGTGACTCACTGTGTGACAGTGGACATCTGGAGTAGAAGGACTCGGGAAGTCTGCACAAGCCCCTTGCAGACACAGTGCTCTATGCTGGGTACCTCTCCCTCGGAGGCCACTTACAAATGGCTGTTGGAACATCTCTGCCTCTTGGTGGAGAGTGCAGCTGGCGTGAGCACAGCGGGATCTCGGTCCTTCTGAGCTCTCTCCACCATCACCCAGTCTGGGAGGGAGCTGCAGTCGGGGTGGGCAGCAGGGGTGTCAGCCCAGGTTTGCCTCCTCCACGCCGTACGTCCCAGAGTCCAGTGGTTGGTTCTCTTTGGCTCCTTGACTGGCACTCTGTGCCTTGCCACCGCTGAACAAGCAGCCACCCAGCTGCACCTGGGAGTCCATGTGGGGTCTGGGGTTTGGTCACTGCTGCGGGGTGCACACCAGAGCCACGGGGTGGCTCACAGCTCTGTGTGGTCTCCACGTAGGTAGGTTTGAGGTTCCCTCCAGAAGAGTGCCAGACCCTGCACCGTAACACTAACACAAGCAGCAGTGCCATGGCCTCTCTTTGGAACTTAGCAACGTGCTGGGGTTTTCTTTCTCCATTGCTTAGCATGGATGGGATGTGGTTGATTCCAACGACTCGGCGTCGCAGCGTCAGGAGGAGCTACCACCTCCACCACTGCCTCCCGGATGGGAAGAAAAGGTGGACAACCTGGGGAGGACTTACTACGTCAACCACAACAACAGGACTACTCAGTGGCACCGGCCGAGTTTGATGTGAGTGCTGGGGGAGTGCAGTCCTCTCTGCAAGTGTGCAGCATTATCCATGGGCATAGTGGGGTTTGTAGCTACTCTGAGTTTACAAACTGGAGGCTGGAAAGAGTCTTAAACTGGACTTCTACAAAACAGTTCCAAAGGCACGCTGTTAGTTACAGGTTACTCGGGATTTGGGGCTGCACTGGGCATCTGAAACTGCACTGTGTAGAAGCAGAGGTTTGCACAGCAGTGCCAGCAGGCTGCCCAGCAGCAGGATCTCTTCAGTTAGAGAGGAAACGGCCCTGCTCTAGGGATGGCAGCCATGTCCCCACCCCCTCGGATGACACACGCGCAGTGTTCTGGGAAACTTCTAGGAAAGCTGCAGGGTGGGAGGGGAGTCTGTGCATTAACAGCATACCTTGGGATCCTGGGAGGCAGATGGGGAGTTTTTCAGGAAGCAGTTTAAGAGGAATAAGTTACTTTCTTCTGTAGAGCCTGTGGAAAAGGTAAGGGGAGGCAAGTCAGCTGTGTGTAGCTTTAATCGAGTTGAACTGGTCGTCTCTGCGGAGATGCGGGTTGTGCTTCAGCCTGCAGACTGCCTGGCTGTGCTGCTGTGCAGCTCCACTTGAAGCCTTCATTGTGTTTCTTCTGGTGAGATGTGGAGAGCTGTGGCAAGGCTGCATGTGAAATGTGTCACTCACTGAGAGTGACACGTTTGGGCAGAGGTCCCGTGGGATCTTCACGGTGCGACTCGTAACCCTCCCCTCGGTGTGACGAACGCTGGTTCCCAGCGTTCCGTGACACGTACGAGTTACTCCTGGGAGATTGCATCCAGGCACAGGAGGAGAAGCTTTTGCAGTGTGAACAATCAGACATGGGAATAATCTCCCCAGGGAGGCGGTGGGTTCCTGGGTTTGGGCATTTGAATTCAGATTCAGCTTTACAAGGAGCTGGGCCGCTTGTCTGGACTCTGCTCTTTCCCAAGAGCGGCTGGACCAGAGGGTCCAGGAGGCCCCTTCCCACCCAGTATCTGTGACATTGGGGAAGTGCTTCTGGTTCTGTTTAATGTGGATCAAGGGATGAGTCTCCTATGAAGCCTGACACAGGCAAGAGTAATGACTTTCACAGTCAGAAGCACTAAAGAGATTGTGAAAGCAGTGGCAAAGCAGGAGGTTTAGGTTAACATTCGTCTTTTCTTGTTCTTTCCCCTGGTGCCTGCTGTCATCTCCCCCCACCCACCCAGTGATGTGGGGTCTGATTCAGACAACAACATCAGGCAGATAAACCAGGAGGCAGCCCACAGGCGCTTCCGCTCCCGGAGACACATCAGCGAGGATTTGGAGCCTGAACCTATGGAGAGCGGAGACGTCCCCGAGGTAGGTAGTGGTCTTGGCTTTGAGAGGTTGAGTAAGCTTCAAGCCATTGTGTTTCTTGTTTATTAAATGAACATACAGTAATTACTAAGGCTAATCACAATATACACCGTGATGTTTCTACACGGTGTTGCTTGTGGCAGTTGCCACAGTAAGATTCAGGGACACGATGAAGTCCCAGAGGTTACACTCGAGGTCCCGTGCGTTCGTGGGTGCCTGATCAGCGCTGTGCAGACACCAGCAGGGACATTGGCAACTCCAGGCATTTCGTGTTCCAAAGACACCAATGGAACCCTGGGTGTTCTGCCTTGGGCCGCAGTGGAACGAGCTGTGAACGAAGGGAAACGTGCTGGAGCTGCTGCCTGCTTGGGTGCTCTTGGTCTCTTGATCCAGGGGAGAGGGAAGCTGTTGGGTTATTCCTGAAATTTTAGTGATTAGGGTGTTTAACTTATACCTGGACTAAACACATTTGGGCCCAAGGGAGGGTTTGTGCACAGCACTGATGCTGTTAGCTTTGAGGAGCGTTGTGGTACGTGAATCACAGGCAGCGTTCTCCTGTGGAAGCGACTTGTGGCTCACTGAGGGTTATTCAGCCCAACAAACTGCCCTTGCACTCATCCCCTGTTAATGTTTGATTTGCAGATACTGAGAAGTAATTTCTATTACTCATTTAGTTCTAAATTTAAAGTTTGTAATGAGAGTGCAGAGTTAGGGAGGATTTAGACAAAGCTCCAAATGGGGTTTATTTAGTGAGCTCTTTGTGGTGCATCTGTTCTCCTGCATCCGTCTCTGTGTGGAATCATAAGCTCTGTGTCATCATCAGCATGAAGCCTGTTCTGAAGTCAGCGTGAAAGCCACGTTTCCCTTGACTACCACAGGGGCTGTTTGTGTGGCACAGGGATTGGCCTGTGTCCTTATCTCACCCGCTGAGGTGAGGTGGTGGCCATGTAGAAGACAAAGGGCAAGCAGGCTGGGTCTGGCTTTATGAATCCTTACCAGAGTTTCTTCTCTTTTGTTAGCCTTGGGAAACCATTTCGGAGGAGGCGAGCGCAAGCGGAGATTCCCTAAGCTTGTCGTTGCCACCTCCTCCTGCGTCTCCAGTGTCCCGTACCAGTCCTCAGGAGCTGTCTGAGGAACTGAGCAGAAGACTTCAGGTCACTCCTGATTCCAACGGGGAACAGCTGGGTTCTTTGATCGTACGTGACATGCTGCTCTTTCTACCTAAACCTCCTCCACTGTACCTGTCCGTTAACCCGACGTAGTCGAGCCGCTCACGCGGGGGGGTAGTTCTGAGGGGTGCGGTTACGACTGTCATCCCGAAGGGCATCATGGTTCCAAGGACACAGCTGCCCGCTCCGGCCCTCGCGTGGTGCCGCGAGTGTGTAACCGCAGCTGCTCCGCTGACACCGCGTGCGCAGCGCTGGAGGGTCCCGCTAAGGCTTCCCACGGGAAGGAGGGACGCAGCCACGCTCTGGCGGCTCCGTGCCCGCTCCCTGCTCCGGCGTGGCGGCTTCCCTTGCGCTCAGTCTTGAGCCGCGCGGGTCGGTGTGAGGGCCTGTTGCTCCCATTCAGACCAGTATGCCCAGCCTGACCTTTGTTTCACAGAGCTGCCTGTCTCTGCGCCCACACGTAGTTAATCTACAACGCGGCCAGATAGCCCACAGGGAGCTGAGGAGGGGCTGTTCCTGTGCTCAAGGGTTCTGTGGCTCCTCACAGACGTGTGTGGGGCCAGAAAACCCTCTCGCTTGCTGGTGGGTACAGCTGTCAGACAGACCGTTCACGCTGATCGCTGGCATACCAGAGACCAGGCGTGAGCACTGGTTTCCTCTCTTGTTTCCTGAACCACTGAGCTGTCAGCAGAACCTGGTCTTAGCCTTGTTCTCAAGCAGGAGCTGGGTCTCTGTGTTTCATGGTGTTGTCCCGCTGTTGTTCAGTGGCTCGTCTGGTTATCAGCAGGCCGGGTGACCGCCTTGTTTGTGAGTGTGTTCACCCTCGTACCATCGCTGTCCAGGACAGGGGGACGCTACTTAGTGGCACAGGACAGAGGAGTTGTAACACAAGAGTTGTCCTTCCTGTCTGACCATCCCAAAGAAATTCGTAGGGATTCACCTGACTGCCACCTAGTCCAAACCAGGATTGTCACTGGGAGTGTCTAGGCCTGGGGTGACACTGCTGCCTTCTGCCGCTGTGGTACGAACGTAGGGGCAACAATCACCTCCCTTTTCTGTCACAACTTGTTGACATTTCTCCTCTGGAAAAGTGATGAGCCCTTTATTTCAAGTAATATATAGAAAGTCAACAGAGAAATTGTGTATCTGTGGTAAAATAGAAGTAGATACTAACTGTTTACAGGAGGTTCTGTTGCAACAGGGTTGTACCTGTAGAACATAAATGATCTGCCTAGTAAAGGGGTATATTCTGGTGTCCTCTTGGGGGTATTGTTCATATTCCACCTGTAGGAGCAGCATCCCCTCTGTGAGTAGCAAACGGGGTAGCTAGCACAGTAAGCCACACGTAGACGCCAGTTACCCGCAGCCTGGTGAGTCTCCAAAGCTACATGGGCCATGTGCAGCCACATGGCCTGTTCTGCTGACACCCCCAGGTGTGCCACAAGGCCCTCAGAGCTGTCTGGTCCGTGCCCACCTGTGGCTGATCTCCCCCCACAGCTCTTGGTTTCCTGCGTGTGTCCCAGATGGGATGGCCCCTCCTCTCGGATGAGGTCGCTCAAAGGCCGTGCTTGGGCTCCAAGGAGCACTGCAAGATGTGCATCCAAGTGCTTTCCTTTCTCAGCTAATGGGGAGCAGTGCAGGGGAGTGTTGTGCAGCTGGACGGCTCACCGCCTTTCTGCAGAGCTAAAAGTAAAGGTGCTGCGATGTAGATATTTGGAGGGGTCCAGATAAATGGGAGAAAAGTCAAATTTCTGTGTAACATACAGAGTTTGAAGGCACCTTAACTTAAAGACATGTCTCTTTTTTTTTCTTTCCAGCAAAGAGATCCCTCTTCAAGATTAAGATCTTGCAGCGTAACAGACGCAGTTGCTGAGCAGTGTCAATTATCCTTGGTAAACCAAAGCTGATTTTCTTATTTCTTTCCTCTTGTTTGATCATTCTCTGATTGTGAATTACACCTTTTCTTGGGCCAGTTGTAGTCAGATACGAGTTGGTGACCAGTATGGCCGTGTGCCTGTCCCAGAGAGTGGTGGATACCAAACTGATGTCATCAGGGTCAGCTGCTGTGATGAGGATGCTCGTGGGAGACACGTGTTTCGAGCCTGAGTGCAGACACACTGGTATCAGTCGTCCAACGTAGACAGTTTGTTTACTACGCTCTCACTCTGTAGTCAGTGGAGAGTGAAAAGGTGTAGGAGAGGCCAGAGGCCCCATTGACACCTGGAACTGTAGCAGCCCTAGGACCCTCCCATCAGCTGTATTTTTGTGTCCTGTAAGTTGATTTTTCTTGGAGCAGCGAATCTGCAGGGCATTACAAAGGTCTGGCTGTTACCTAGTTGTACGTGGAGGGAGCGGGTGCGTGGCCGTTGCTGTATGACAGAACAGAGTACAGCTGCTCTGGGGAAGTGTTTTAACCTGAGCCCTTGGGGTGAGCAGCTCTTCTGCACCTCTCTTGAAGCAGATCCTTCAAGGAGGAAAAGGTGCAAAGACAGTTTTTAAAAGGGGATTGTCTTTCACATCGTAACAGCCGCGCGCACCGTTGCTCTGACTTGTGGGAGGGTCTGAGTGTCTGGTCTACACCCAAGCACAGGACTTGTGAAGGTGGTAGGACCTAGAGAGACTGCTGAGAGCAGCACTGAGTGGCAGGATGTGCTTTGGAACAGAACTGGTCCTATTCTCAGAATAATTTAACACCTCAAAAATGATACTTCTCATCCAGGGTTTCCCCCCAGTTTTTGATTGGAAGTACATTGGGTGTGAATCTGCACACAGGGAGTTTGTGTAGGTTTTTAACTGAAGGGCTAAGTAGAGCCTATCAAGGAGTTTGTTGTTAAGGGTGGTGCCTCCTCAGCCTGTGCTCTCCATTGCCATTGGGCAGATGTTTACAGTGACCCAGGGTTTTGTCTCAGTTTGACTTCCCCGTGGTGTAGCAGCCACTGGGTGTATCTGCCTCTGCAGCTGGTGCTGCACATCTCACATGGCCTGGGGCTCTCTGATTGCTGCAGTCAGACCAGGATGGGACATGGGCCTGTCACTGGGCTGCTGTAGAGCTGTCCCACTCGCCCATGGCCCAGCCAGCTTCGCTCTAAAGCCTGATCTCTGTGGCCTTTCAACCGCAGTTTGTGTTCCAGCAGCCGAGCACGTGCTTTCTCTCTGAATCAGCTGGCACTCCCCGTGACTGGAGCCATCTGGGACACACAGCACGGGTTCCAGCCCTTCTCCTGGCCACTCCTGTGCACTCCTTGAGCAGAAACATCCACAACTTGTCTTGAGGGGGGAGAAAGTCACCTTACCTTATGTTTAGAAGAAACCTTCTGGTCGTTAGCACGACCGAGTGCACAGGATTGGTACAGGAACTCTGAAATTAGCCCCTTGGTGCTTTCCTGCCAGATTCTGACCTGGTTATCAGTGATTGCTGACTCACTTTCTTTGCTCTTCTCTCAAAAACTTTGCTTCCATCTAATTGCTGTCTTTCAAGAAGTGTGAGTGCCTGTGATTCCTTTCTCCTTAAGGCGTGACGGTAATCCGTGACCCTCATCACTAAATGTACTTACTGTAACATTAATTATCATTTAACAGCAGAGTGGCCCATCTAGGAGAGCCCGTTCTTCAACTGTCACTGGTGGGGAGGAGCCAACGGTAATGATACTCTTTATCAAGCACTATCTCGAAATAGAACCTGGGGTGGTTGAGGCCTTGTACCGGAAGGAGTTTCTCGACACCGCAGCGGTGTGTTGAATGAAACAGAGCCATTGGACCGGCAGTTCTGCTCTGCTGTCGGTTCAGGCGTTCCCAGTATTTCCCAGAGCACGTTCACAGACACTAGTGTTCGTGCTGGGGGGGTGCTCCTGAGGTTTCACACAGCTCTGCACTAAGGGAGTGCTGCAGGCTGATGAAAGACGACAGGTCCGATACCCGCTACTGCGCGGGTCGGGGGTTAGGGACATCAGTCAGTGAGCACGTGCCTGCTTTCAGCTCGGGTCTGCATGGCCTTGTGCTCCCCTGGCCTGTTCCTTGTCCTCTTGCAGCTGATCCCAGTTGAGAACCACAGAGCTATGGTGACACACCATATAGCTCAGTGCCAGTTCTCATTGTCCAGCAGTTCTTCAGCAGGCAGAGGCCCAGCTGTCACTTCGGTCATCCGGCAGGATTCTGGCCAAGTGCTGAACTTTGTCAGAAACATCCCATCATCTTTTAAACCAGTGACATGTCACTGTGAAGCAAGTCCTTTCGTGAAGGTGACTTGCAGTAGCTGCCAGACGTGGCTTTCCCGAAGTGCCCACTCCTCGATGTTGGTGTCTGGGAAGGGGGCTCAGTCGAGAGCGGGCGATGTGCTGGCTGGGTGCTAACGACAGGTCCCCCTGGGTGCCACCCATTGGTCGGGAACACGTCCATGTTCACGGGCTGGATCGCAGGAGCGTGGTGGCTCGGTTCCGTCTGGCAGTCCCAGACCTGCCTGTGCCAGGCCTGCGGGATTCCCAGGCACCGTTACGTAACCGTAACGCCGGGGTCTCTGTCACCTCAGCGTCTCACTCGACTGTACTCCTTGAGCAGATCATCCATGTTTAGCTGCAGACAGCAGAGTTCAGATCCACTGACTCGTAACTCGTACACTGTGGGTGCTTCACCCCATTGCAGCTCAGCGACGGGACCCTTCACCCCACTTTGCTGTCCTCCAGCACGCGTGTGCTCTGGCACCCAGAGCGCTGCAGGACTTGGGACTGCACTGGGACTTGGGACTGCACTGGGACTTGGGACTGCAGTGGGACTTGGAACTGCAGTGGGATTTGTGCATGTCACCCCAGGGGTGGTACCTTCAAAGGCTGCTGCTGCCTGTGTCCTTCAGGCACCTCTGTGCACAGACACCCAGGCTGTCAGGAGGAAGTGCTTGTGGGTGGCTTTAGCTCTGTTTCCAGAACCCCCCAGAGCCCAGGCAGGCGAGTGAGGACCGTGCTTGGCTCATCAGCCAAGATAGGTAATTCCTATTGGTTTTTGGGGGCTGCTCCCACCACCATGTGCCCACCCTGCCTGTTTGGGCAGTGGGAGGCAGGCTGGCCTGAGGTGGGCTTGGCTTGGCGGGCTCTGGGGCCAGCAGAGGCTGTTAAAGGCCTCCTCACAACCGACCGTGCCTGTGTGGGCACTTGGGTGTCTCAGAAGGAGTTGATGTGCTGGTGTGACTGTAGCTGTGGAAGGGTGACATCTGCCCCAGCTGTAGCCTGGCTGCTTCACACTGGTGACAGGAGTAAGTCTGCTACTGGGGTGGGTAGTGAAGTAGGGGTTGATGACTGTCGGTAAAGGGCGTGCTTGGGCAGATGCATCCGTGGTTGTTAGTGAGCACTTGGCTTTTCAGGGATTCCTTAAGGCCCCACCACCCTCACCTGCAGGAAAAGGACCAGATAGGCCACACTGATCTAGGTGTGGATGCTGAAGAGCTCCTTCACACGCTGCCTTTGCTGCACTTAGTGACACACAGGCTTTGGTGGAGAGCAGAGGCAGCGTCCTGCAGTTTCACAGCTTGCTTCCATCTGCCCAGGTGGCAGAAGTTCCCCCTTTCCAGCCCAGCATGCACATCAGCTGCTGGGAAAACCCACCTTTCCTGACTGCTGGATCTGCCTGCTTCACTGACAGCCAGGAAACCTGCTCTTAACCTGCTCCACAGGCCAGTGAACCCTTACCAGGAGTCCCAGACTAGAAAGTTGTGACTCAGCTTAGTAAACCTGTAGGTTCATGGAGAGCCTGTGGTCTAAAACCTGTGACTTGTGGAGCATCCTCCCCTCCTGAAACACACATCCAGATGCAGGGTCAGTGTTAGAGGTTCTGTTTCTTCAGGAAGCTTTGCTGTCTGTGTTACAATGCTTTTCTTTTCTTTCTCCCTCTGTATGTCCCAGGAAAAAATGGCCATTTGGCTTAAGCCTTGAGTATTTTCCTCACAGGAGGTATGCAAGTCCACATCAGCAACACACAATGGCACAATTGCTGTGTTGAGTAGTGTCATAGTAACTTGCTGAATGACAGTTAAACCCTTGTCATTTGGCACAGTTATCGTTGCCCTCGTACTCTGGTGGGAGTAGAGCGCGGGAGAGCTTGACTCGACTGCACAGTTACCTCAGTTCTTCCTTATCCACCCGTGTTCATGGGGGGAAAACCAGCTCCTTCAGGAAGAACCACTGAACCACAACGCTCCTGGCTGTCATCCCGTGTGAGCTCCACGTGAAAGGGTCTGAGGGCGTGCAGCCATAGCCGTTCCCTCAGCCACACACACGGATCTGCGCGGGAGCGACCCGAGGGGCCTGTTGTGAGGAGGGTTTGGCTCAGGGGTACACGAAGAGCTTACATTGCCCTAGATGAGGAGCCAGATTTGTCTGTATGTTTGCAGTGTTTACAAACATAAGTGAACAGGTTTTAGAACAACAGAACTGCAGAATGGGGGGGTGGAGCCATTAACGGTGTCGTTCGTTGCCCGAACAGCCTTCGGTGGCCTACGTGCACACCACGCCGGGCCTGCCCTCGGGCTGGGAGGAGAGAAAGGATGCAAAGGGCCGCACGTACTACGTCAACCACAACAACCGAACCACCACGTGGACGCGGCCCATCATGCAGGTACGAGGAGCTCTTGGGTTCCTGATCCAGGTGGGAAGCTCTTGGCACGCACTGGGGGTCGTGTCGGTTGAAGCAGCTCCTCAGAGCTGTGACATCTAAAGTGTTATCACCATGAGTCAGGATAGTCAGAAAAAATGGCAGTGACAGGGATGTTTTGGTTACTTTTTGATGTTATCGAGGTTATTAAGGTACAGGTGAAGTTGGTTGCTGCAGTGGAAGTAATTTACATATTAAATATGTAATAAATAGACATGTAGTTTAGAGAGTGACATATAAACTGATAAAAGGAGACCAGCATGTTCTTAGGGGTGAACCTGAAAGCTTCCCAATGGAACCAAATACCTGAGCTGTAAGAAAGATGATGATGATGATGATGATGATGATGATGATGATGATTATGATGATGATGATGATGATGATGATGATGATTTTTCAAGTGTCCTAGCTCCAGATGAGCTGTGTTTCTGACTCGGTTTTGCTTCTGAAACAGCTGGCAGAAGATGGTATGGTTGGGTCAGCAGCAAACAGCAGCAACCATCTGAGTGAACCCCAGATAAGACGTCCCCGCAGCCTCAGCTCACCCACGGTTACTTTATCGGCTCCGCTGGAGGTGAGAACTGCTCTTGCCAAGAGAGGTCACTTGTTTCTGACTTGTCCTTTGCTGTCCTTGTAACTGTTTGTTTCCCTTTCAGTGAAGCAGCACAGCACAGTGCTGTGATTTACTCAGGACTGTGTGGTTGGGTCAGCCAGCACGAAATCCCTGTGCATGTCTGAAACACACGTTGTCGGGACCCCCCTCGCGTGCCCCGAGTTACAAACTCAGAATTGGTTTAAAGCTGAAAACTCTGAAACTAATGCATGCAGTTGAGTTTGGTAAAGCTTTGAATCAGAATATGAACTGCATTTTATAGCCCTTGTCTTTCAAAGGGTGTTTCATTTAAGTATCTTTAGAAGTAATTCCAAATACTGTCCGACGATACTCACTGCAGCGTGTCTGAGGAATAACTTCAGTGGCTTCTTAGGCAAAGACAACGTGTGTGTTAGTTCTGAAAGTGTGGTTAAACTCTTGAACCAGTCAAAGATGGCTGTGCTGAGGAGAGCAGGTTCTTAAAATTCCTTCTTCAGACTTAGTGTGGCACCTTCTTTGTCCTTCTCCCGCTGTCTCTCTCCTGCTCGGGTCCCCTTTGTCCCTGCAGAAGTACAGACCATGGCTCAGGGTTTCCACATAGTTCTTTGCTCCAAGTGCTGAGAAGTACTCAAAGTATCGAGTTTGATAGTTGGTAAACAGAGGTAGGAAAGTTGGGCTGATTGGTGAGAGGTGCTTGTAACTCCTATCTAAAATAAATTCGCTCTACATAGACGCAGTTCAGAGGAACCCTTTAATAATTAACTACTAGAAGCTGCCCTTGTCGGTTTTCGGTTTGAAAACCTTGTCATTTTTCTTGATTTTAAAAGTAAGGCACAGACTTGGTGCTATTAAAAACTTTAACTGATACAGCCACAACCAGAAATAAAATCTACTGCTCAGAGGTTATTTTTCTTTAAATATTAGTGACTTTACTGTAAAACATTCAACTTCTTTGTGTATAAGACATGTGGAAACCTTCTATTTCATGCAAGAAGTGGTAAGTGCTGCTTTTGAACACTAATCTGGCTGCATTCTCCATCCAAGTGTCCACAGCACCACAGGGCACAGATAAGGTTGGGGTGATGCACTACAGAACCGTGCTGGTGCCCTGTTTCTGACCTAGCACTCAATCAGCAGCCATCAGAGTATTGCCAGAACATGCACGTGGGGTTTTACCAATCCTGGTAATTAGCAGAAGGAGAAGCAAACAAGCAGTTCCTACAGCTCAGCTAATGAGAGTGTGGCTTGGAAAGTAGCTGAATAGTGTGTGATGGACACATGGTGCTGGAGCCTGGTCTCTGGTCGCAGGGCTCTGCAGTTCGTAGGGTGAGCAAACCTGGCTCCAGTTCTTCAAGCTGTGTAGACATGTGACTGTGTGGTCCCATCAAGTAGAGGAATCAAACACCACAAGCACACCCCTAACTTGTGGTTGTAACCCACGGGTGCTGAGCAGTGAAGCAGACTCGCTGCTGTGGTTGTTTATATTTTTTAAAGTGGCCACAATCTATAATTGCAAATCTCTGTTGCTTTTCTGAACTTGTTTCAAGTTCACATGTAAGTGTTTTGTCTGAAGGAATAATTGGGAAATGCCTTGGGAAGTGGCCTCACATTTAGGATGCTCCTGTTGATGGGGGTGTTGCTCCATGAAGCACCAGGCAGTGCTTGTATTTTACTTCTTGCTCCGTTACAGGCACAGGGCACAGGGCGGCTGCAGTGGAAGGTGTAGGCAAGTGTTGGTGCTGTGGAGATCGACAGTGCAGAGGGAGGGGGTAAAACCCACAGCGAAGAGCTCAGTATGTTTAAGGAGCAGACTTTAGCCCAGTAAGTTCTAGGAGAGAGCTCCCAGCACTTAATGCTAGTAGCAACGACATCTGGACTGGTGGTGGAGCTGGGTTTTACTGGTTTTCCAGTGTCATGTGCCATCTGACAGCTGTCCGTGCCTTCCCTTTGGCGCAGGGTATCAAGGACTCGCCCGTGCGCAGGGCGGTGAAGGACACCCTTTCCAACCCCCAGTCTCCCCAGCCCTCGCCCTACAACTCTCCCAAGCCGCAGCACAAAGTTGCCCAGAGCTTCCTCCCCCCCGGCTGGGAGATGCGGATAGCACCCAACGGCCGCCCCTTCTTCATCGACCACAACACCAAAACCACCACGTGGGTAAGAGAAGAGGCGCTTCCCGCTCGCCAGCGTTCCGCTCTGGGCGTCCCTGGGTTCGCTGTGTGTCCCCTCGACCCCCAGGCTGGGCTGAGGGACAAGCAGTCTGGTGGAGCGTGGGGTTCCCGCTCCCCCAGGCTGGGCTGAGGGACAAGCAGTCTGGTGGAGCGTGGGGTTCCTGCTCCGCGTGGGGCCACCCGTGACCGCGTTGCAGGTCACCGTGACGAGCGCTGCCCTGGTGGTAGCGCGACGCGTGTCCATCGGTGGCCAGATCCATTTTGTGATGTTATTGTGTCACACTGGTCCATTTCCCCATAATTCCACACCTCTGGTGACCAGACTGAACGACACGAGGAGGTGACGGGGAGGAGGACCCGGGGTTTCCCATCGCCATCGGAACACGAGCTGCACCCTGACTTGTCAGGGTCCCCCGTGACGTACCGTGATTTGTGACGGTGTTCTCAATGGTGTTCCTGGGTGCATGTGGGTACACTCCCTGTGGGGAATCTCGAGCCCTGCTTGTCTAGACTTGACTGTTGTGACCATCCCACGTGTCCCTCCTCGTCTCAGTTAACACTGAGACACGTGGGATGGTCACAACACTGCGTTAATAAAAGGGCAGGGAGCTCCTTGTCTTCCTTGTCCAGCCCTCCTGTGGCAGGATGGCGTGTTCCCCTGCTGAAGGAATAACTGATGTAGGCAGGTTTCTTTTCCAGATGATTCTGTGTTTGGCTCAGTGCTTAGATCTAAGTGCTGTTGGATTTACAGGTCTCTGTTTCTGTTGCAGGAGGACCCACGGCTGAAGTTTCCAGTGCATCTGAGATCAAAAGCGTCTCTGAACCCAAACGATTTGGGCCCGCTCCCGGTGAGTGACAGTGTAGTTTGATGTAGACCTGCTGCCTTACGTGATCTGTCTGCTGTTCCAGTCCTGTCCTGGTGTGGGGACGCACGCCGTGACGTCCTCCTTTCGTTCTCAAGGTGTTGAGGCTGTGTTTAAATATAGCACCCAGGATCTGTACTGCGAACTTCAATCAGCCAGGCTCTTTGAAGCCAGCCCATAATAGCTCTGAAATGACTGCATGTTTCTTGGCTTACCTGAAGCCTCGAGCTTGCTTTTATCTCTGGCCATGTGCTTTTAGGTAGCTGCCTGTTGTCGGAGCAGACAGTTCAACGTGAGCTCTAGTTACGTACCAGCATGTAACAGCATTCAGAAATCTAAACAAACAGGGGGCTGTTGGTGGAGTCCTGCATTCTGCAGAGGGGGTTGCTTCTGCTCAGAGTGCTGTCACCAAAAGGGGACAGGGATTTCCAGCCAGGCCCTGTTTGCTCTGTTCCCGAAGCGCTGCATCCCTGGTGCAGCCTGGCCTCTGAGAGCAAACGCTCCATCTGAGGTGCTGATGGAAACCCGAGTGACACCGGGGCGGTGTGGTGCTGCCTGCAGGCAGCTGTGACAGCCACAGAGCTTCAGTCCCACCCCCGGGACGTGGCCCCAGTGTTACAGGGTTTGAGTAACGAGTGCTGATCCCACTGCTTTGCACAGAGCTGGGTTACAGCTTCCTTAGTGCTTAGGTACCCTTGGTGAGGGTGAGAGCCCTGTTTTAGAGCCTCCTCGCTGCCCTCGTCGTGATGAGCAGAGCGTTTCGCCTTGCACTGAAGTCAAGCGAGGCCGCTTGCCGGCCCAGCGCCTCGAGCCACCCGGGAGATGGAAGGTGGTGCCGGCACGTCCGTTAGGATGCACACCCTGGTTACAGGCAGCGGTGATGCAGTTTGTCTTTAGCACAGCTCTGGGGTTAGCTGCCCTTTGGCAGACACAGTGAGTGTGTGCTGACCTGTAAGGACACTGCTGAGGGGGCACTGCCAGCGTCACCGAAGGGCCAGCGCCCAGTGGGCCCCGCCACTAGCGAGAGGTAAATCGAGCAGTGACGTTGGGTAGCCCGGCATCTCTTGCTGGAGAGATTTGAAGTCAGTTAAAGATCCAGTTTGGAATGTCAACAGAAGGTAACACAAGTGACCTGGCTCCTCCCTCCCCCCTGCTCCACTCTGGGAGACCCCCCTGCAGTGGGTCTCGCTAGAGGCCTGCACTCAGCATCCGTGTCCCACGGTAATGACATCCTGGTTTATATCCACGGAAACTGCGACACGGGAGCTCCCCGCTTGCAGGCTTAAAGCCACCCTTACTGATGGGGCTCCTGCTGTGTGAATTCCTTGAGCCTGCCCACACTTGTGTCTGCCCGTCACATCACGCGCCCGCGATTGATGGTCTGGGGTCCCCCGTCACAGAGGGGCTGCTCTGTCTGGTGGGGGTGTTTCACTCGTGTTCTCTCTTCTCCTTCCCCCAATCCAGCCCGGCTGGGAAGAACGAATCCATCTGGACGGAAGGACGTTCTACATAGACCATAGTAAGTAAACACTGGGGTGCTGCAGCAGACAGGCAAAGGGAGGTCATCAGTATTGAAGTGAAAGCGTTGTAATTTTACTCTTCATTTAGGAAGCCAGGTGTTGATATGTGGAGACATTGATACCAGAGACTTAGTGCCCTCGTACGGTACTGTATCCTCACCGAAAGCTCGCTTTTAATTGGCTCATCAAGCTTTGTCCCTCTCTGACTTGTGAAGCATTAACATTTCTTCTCTGTGGTTTCTTTTGTTCTTGTTGATATTTTGGATTCGTCGTCGTCGTTGTTGATGATCCCATGGCTTATTTGCACTTAACAAATCGAACGACACACTAGGAATAGAAAATAAGATGAGAAGAGCTCCTGCAGCCACACCTCCACTTGCAGGCAGCGGGGCAGTTAGCACTGCCAGGCGCTCCTCCCTGCCCTCGAGACGGCCCCGTGGCAGCGCTGATTCTGATCTTATTTCCTATTTGTGGCATGTTGAACCGCCCCGGCCCATTAACGCTCCTCGGTTCTGTTAGTGGAGTTCTGGTGTGAGTGATGTCTCATGTAGACCTGTCGTACCGCAGCATCTCGCAACGACTGTGTGAGTTGTTGTTGTCCTTTCAAATGAAGCAGCCCAGAAAAGTTGGGGTGATGCCTCCTCCTTCCTCTTTTCCATTGTAAGACTTCAGGTGGACTTGTAAAAGTGAGGTTTCTGCTGATGGCACACAGAGGAAGCTCAGAAGCCCGTTAGCTGAGGGTAGAGCCGCCGTGCCAAACGGCCCAGCTAACATCTCAAACCGTTCCCTTCCGCCTTTGGCGCCCGTGACGCCGACCCGCGCCTGCTGCGGTCCCCGTGACATCCGTAGTCACCGTTAGGAGACTGTCTCTGAAGTAACAGGAGTTTCAGGATGGTGTAAATAGTTATAAAATAACACACTCCTCTAGCACAGGCTTAGCCTCCTTCAAACACCAGTGCAGAGTTACTGTCCTTTGGACCTTCTGGAGTTGTGGCCCACCAGAAACTTGAATGTGGCAAATAAACCTGCTGAAGAGTCGCAGAGTGAAACTCTCCTGCTCCAAAGAGCACGAGCCCAACCTCCTCCAGGAAGCTTTTCCGGTCTCCCAGGCGCCGTGAGCCCGTGTCAGCCTTGGGGCTGGAGGGCTGAGGTTGAGCATTAGTTGCAAGTCCCCAAAGACTTCAGAGTTGTTAGGAGATGAAATGTGTTTGCACCTGAAACCTCCCTTCTGGGCCGAGGGGGTTTTACCTCTTTGTGCTGCAGACTCTACTCAGAGCCGAGTGGTTTATGGTGCCGCCTGTCTCCAGAGCACCCTCGGCCTGAGTAGCCATGTTGTTGTGCTCACAGCCGGGGAGCGGCCGGCTGCGAACAGCCCTCGGAGCTCGGTGGTGTGGCTTGAGCAGTTGCTGTCCCAGGGCTGGTGGGGAGGTCGATGAGACTGACCACGAGGAGCCTGCTGGCTCCTCCTCGTTTCGGGGCTAAATCAGAGCATGCCCTGAAGTCACACGGGCGCGACCGGCCGTGCTCACCCGGTGTCCGTTACTGGGACAAACTGGTCTCGGTCCTCCTGCCAAAGGGATTAGTTCAGAGGCACCAAGTGGAGTCGAAGGCTGAGTGTGTAAACAGGTCCTGCCAACGGCCTGGCTCCCGCGTGCGGTCTGGCCTGGGTTGGAAGTGTTTTCCTCCTCCCTGAGAGCAGCCCTGCAGCAGTGTGAGCAGAGCAGAAGGCTCCTGGGTGCAGCAGCACCGTTGAGTAACCTGGGTGTAGGGCAGGTAGCACAGCAGCCTGAAATCAGGGCAGGTTTGTGTTGTGACTGAACAGTTCTGATTCCTGACGTAGCTTTGAAAGGGCATGAAAACCTTGGCTGGTGAGGAGGTGACTCCCCTGTGATGTGTCCACAGGAGAGTCTCAGCCCCGAGGTCAGGTGATTGGTCATGTTGTGGCGGTGGCACTGCTGCTCCTGGCGTGGGGTCCCCAATCCCAGGAGAAGAGCACCCCGCTGGCAAAGGCACCAGAGGATGCAGAGGGGGCGAGGGGACCACCGGTGGCCCTGGAGCCTGATTTGGCAGGAAAGACAGAGAATTGTGTTGGTGGGAGCACTCAGGAGAGGTGGGAGGTTTCTGGAAACGTGCTGCAGGAGGAATGAAGTTGTTGGATCTGCTCTGGGTTGGACAGAGAACCCTGAGCTCTGATTCTAGGGGAGCCCTGAGACCCCTCCAACGTTTGGGGCGTTGAAGCCCTGCAGAGTCCCCGTCAGTGCAACGAATGGGATTCACCAGCAGCATCACCAGGCTGAGCAGTGTCTAGGGCATTGACTGCCAAACCTGGGGTCATTCCAGACCTGTTGCCAGTGATTTCATAGGTTGGTGGCTGTCAGGGCCAGGCAAGTTCAAGCCACACACTGGACATAGCCCATAGACCTCCTAGAAGGGGATGTGCCTGCACAGGCGGGAGCAGGGTGGAAAGGACGGATCCGGCGTCACGCCTTCGTGGCAGGCCAGGTCTGTGGGTCTCCCATCGTCCTGGAGTCTAGCAGCCTTCCTCACTGGTTTCAGTAGGCACCAAACAGGCCTAGTGTGTAACAGGAAATAAAGCAGTGGGTTTATATTAACTGCTAGGTCAAACTCAGGTGAATGTGCCTCTTACAGGTTCTTCAGTTAACAGCAAATGCCACCTCTCAAATCCCAGTCCCCTTTAAACCAGATAGGGAAGCTCAAAACCCGGGGTCTTTTCCAGCTGTAGCAGCATGGAAAATACTTGTGGTTTGATGTGAGTGGGTTTGGCTCCTGGCTTTCACCTAGAGTAGCCCCAAACCCCTTCTCTCGAGGCGCAGCGTGTCTGTTCCCACACGTGGCAATTACCAAACAGAAAATCTGGACTCCCTTCTGGATGCACAGGTCACCAGTGGAGGCAGTGCAGGTACCAGCCAGCTGTTCCCAGTACCCTTGGGGTGCAGGGAAAGGATGAGTTAAACCGTCCTGGTTTGGTTTCTGGAGCATTGTCTTCCTGTTGCAACATCATCGTGTTGTTGTGAATCTGTCGTGTTGAGGATCTTGTCAGGAGCGGTTGTCTGGAGGCAGGGAGAGTTCTGCCAGTGTCCTGTGTCACCTTACCTGTCACCCTCCTGGTGCTCTGAGAAATGTAGAGGAGGGGAGCTGGATTCTCTTGCTTTGGTCACAACTGGGTGATCTCTGGCACTGTAACTGTGGAGCTTTGCCTCCATGAATGGTCCTTTCCGTGCTGGCAGCACCTGGGCCTTTTTCCTTCAGAGAGGTGTTCCCAACTCCCTCCCAGTTTAACCCAGGCCCTCTTTCAAAAGCATTACCTGTTATCTCTCCTGATGCCAGATTTCACAAACTGAACCCAGTTGGTCATTTCACAAAGCTTTGGTGTTCCTTCACCTCCCAGGCACCAAGTCTGTGTGAGTCTGGTCCGAGCTGAGTCCAGGCCACGTTCCAAGCGAACACACGACTGCAGATGCTGGGGTCAGTCAGTGCACTGGGCTCTCTGTAGTTTGGCATTTTGAGCAAGTGTTTCTGACCAAGCAGTGTGCTGGGTTTCTTACCTGGCTGGGGGAGTGCAGCCTTTCCTAACCCTAAGCTGTGGAACTGGTAGGGAAGACAGTGGTAGGGAGAAAGAGCCAACGAAACGGGCAGTTTGGTGGCAGAGGAGTAACTCAGAGGTGTTGTTTGTTTTGTTATTTACAGACAATAAAATCACCCAGTGGGAGGACCCCAGGCTGCAGAACCCAGCGATTACTGGTCCAGTAAGTACTGCTGCGGGTTTCTCCGTGAAGTGCCGTGTGGGTCTGCTCGGGCAGGAGGCACTGCTGAGCCCAGGGTCGTGCCCAGGTCAGGACGGCCCCCGAGGCAGGACGCTGCCTGGCCTTGCTGTCCCCTCACCGCCGTGGGAGGCTCCGGTGCCGGCTGCCCTGAGCCTGCAGCCACGGGGGGGCTGCTGTCTGCCCCAGACTGAGCCCTTGTCCCGGCATTCAAACGGTCACAGCACTCTGCAGATGAGCCCTGGTTCACTCTGTGCATTGGGGGCTCCAGCAGCCGGCTGCCAGTGCTCTGGAGCTGTACTGGGCTAACTGGGATCACCAGAACGCGGCACTGCAGCGCTGTGTACACTGCCCCAGGCCAGACGGCGGGCTGCACTCTGGTGGGGCTCGGAGGGAGGGTGTTTCTCCAACGGTGTGGTTGAGTCCTGCCCGTAGCCGTGAGCAGGGGAAGCTGGCTGTGCTCAGTGCCTAGGACACAGTCCCTAGGCAGTCACAGGAGCCACCCTCCCCAGGGCCAGCGCCAGCAGTCGACTTCTGCTGAGCTGAGACGCTGTGCTCTTCCCTCTGGGATTTCTGGATAGCAAAAGCTGCTCCTGCTTGGTACAGGAGAGGTGTGACTGGGGGTTCAGAGGGAAAAGAGGACCCAGGTTGGGTCTGTCAGCTTGGAGAGACACGAGATCTGGTGCAGATCAGCGGAGAGGTTTCAGCATGTCAGCCTTAGAGGAAACAGATGCAGGCTTTCAGCTGAATTTTCCACACACCCAGTCTGTGGAGGGATTCCTTGGCCTGTTTGTGCCGTGAGGACACTGAGTGGTCCGAGCCCCAGGTGCCAGGAGTGCCTCCCTAGCTTGGGTAAACGCTCGGCCTGGTAACACAGCAGGTAACTGCTGCATGGTGTGATGATCCCACTTGCTCTGTGTGTTAGTAGGATTGAGTGTGGTCACTGGCTGGAAGGGAGCTGCTCTCAGTGGTGCACCCGTTGGCGTACCCTTAGCGCTACGTTAGTGACACTACTACACGCCGCTATGCACGCACCCGCGGCGTTGGTTTTCCCACAAGTGCTCTGCTGCGTGGGGGAGACTAGCTGGGAAGTTCTCTTTCAAGATACTATGGGTCAGACAAGATCAGACCCTTTTCACAGCCACACAAGCATTAGGGATCCATCCCAATGTGCCTAATCAGTATTCTTGGTGCCGTGACAAAACCAACAAACACCCTCAGTTCATTGAAACAGTGGGAACGTGTTGAGGGATTATTTAACGGCTGCTTTATCCCATTATCATCAAACTGCTCAGTTTGGGCTTGAATTTCACTTCCTTTCTGCTTGTCCACGAGAGAAAAAGCTCACACAGAAATACCTCTCCCTCCCACTCTCGCCCGCGTGGAGCCGCGACTCTGCCTCGAGACCAGCCCGTACCAAAGTCCCAGTCCTCGCCCAGGCACTGAACTTGGACCCGAGCTGTGCAGTTGGTGGGAAGAGAGAAGGTCACTTGTGCATCCTGTGACATCCTGTGCTGGCTGTGACAACCCCAGGGTAACCACAGCCAGCTGGCCAGGGCTGCGCAGCCGTCTGGAGGGAGCAGCAGAGCCAAGGCCAGTAAGGATGCGGTGGGGCCTTTCCTTTCAAGGCCCCTTCCAACTGCATTCCCAGCTCTGCTGATGAGTGTAGTTCTTCCAGCCTCCATTGCTCGTTGTAGAACAAGCTCCCTCGTTGTGCTGCGCTGCTGTTACTCAGGAGCGTGGTCTGGCTCACGGGCAGCTGCACGGAGGGAGGGTCAGAGAAACGTCGCACCAGCGCTCGGGCCTGGTTCACAAGAACACGGGTTTCATTCTGAGGGTGCTCGGGTTCGGGACTGAAACCGCTGCAGAAGGGTGGCTTTTCTTCATAACACAGTTTTGAGGTGGTTTGATGAGAGTTTGGCAACTGTTGAGAGTCAGACTCACCCATGTTGGGCTGAAAAGGTATTTTCAAGCCGGGGACGGTCCCTGCCCTGGACCCTGCACTGTGAACATGAACACCCTGTCCAGCACCACCCGGAGGACACAGTTAGTTGTGGATGTCATAGGTTCACCAGAGCCCTGTAACTTGTTCTTTGAACTCTGTGTCTCTCGGTAGCACCTACCAGTGCTTAGCTGGTTGAGCTGTGCAAATCTGTGTTGGGTGGTGACACCAGGCCTTGTAGGCCGGTACCTCATTCCCTAGCGGGCACAAGGGCGGCAGCAACACGTTCCAGCTGGTTTGCTCTGAGTTAAAAGTTGGGTTTGCCCTTTTCTGTCCCCGAGGAAGTGGTAAGTAGCTGATGAACAGGACTGGGTCAGAGGCGGTCGTGCCTTGCCGCTCAAAGTGCACACGGAGAAACGGGAGCATCATGGCTGCCGTCCGTGGCGCGTGCGGTAGGTGACCGCGTGATGTGTGTATGTGGGGGGTATTTCCTGAAGCTCTGGTGGACTGTCAGGGTACCTGACAGCCGCGGTGATCCGTGTCCGTGATTCTCTCCCCCCAGGCAGTGCCGTATTCCAGGGAGTTCAAACAGAAGTATGACTACTTCCGGAAGAAGCTAAAGAAACCCGTGAGTAGAGACGCGCTGCGCGCGCTGGGGCACCTGGCTGTGACGCCCTTGCCCGTCCCTCCTGGTCACGCTGCTCCTCTGGGGGTCAAATAGGAGCCAAAAGAAGGAGGAGGCGTTTGAATCCGCGAGCTGGCAGCCAGGAGTGTCCACTCAGAGACCCCTAGGCTGAAGTTAGGCTTGGGGGGTGGTGTTTCTCCCTCCTCTTCAGCAGTGGGTGTTGAGGGGTGGAGCACAAGTTCCTGGTGAGCTGGTTCTGTGAAAACATTTTTGGTGAGGTCCTTGACGGAAGAGAGCCCTCGGTGTTAGCCCCCGGGTGACCCTGGCTCCCAGTGAGCGCTGAACCCCTCGGGAGCGCGTGGGAGTGCGAGCGTTTTCTCACTTGCTGGTTGGCCTCTGTGGTTTCCCTTGTCAGATGCCGTAGAAAGCTCGGGAGCGCTCTGCCGGAACCGAGCTGGGTCACCACCTGCTGCCAGCCTGTGGCCTTGGCACTGGAAGGGAGAATCGGGGGAGAACTCCCCCTCGGGCAGCTGACCTCTCATTCAGCAGTCCCCCTGTCAGTAACTTGCCTGAAGACTCACCCATCGATTCTAACAAGTGTAACACCATCTCCTTCCACACAGGCTGATATCCCCAACAGGTTCGAGATGAAGCTGCACAGGAACAACATTTTTGAGGAGTCCTACAGAAGAATCATGTCTGTGAAGAGACCCGATGTCCTAAAAGCCAGGCTCTGGATTGAATTTGAGTCGGAAAAAGGACTTGACTATGGAGGTGTGGCCAGAGAATGGTTTTTTCTCTTGTCCAAGGAGATGTTTAACCCTTACTACGGTCTCTTTGAATACTCGGCAACGTAAGTGTCCATCCCAGCGTTTGCGTTCCCAAGGGATGTGGGTGACGCTGGGAGCGGTGTTGTCGCTCCTGGTGCCTCGGTGTGCGCTCCTCGGGCGCATCTCTGTGTCACTGTCACTCCTTGCTTGCACCTCAGAGAACCTTTAGAACTGTCCCTACACCCAGCAGGGCTCTTCCACTGCCGCGCCAGGGCCGCGCGTTGGGGGGCTGGTAGCAGTGAGAGGAGCGGTGGTGTCAGACAGGAGATGCTTCACCTGCCCTCCCGTTACCTTGCCCACAATTACAGGCTCCTGTGTAATTAGCTCCTAAGCCAGCTTCCCATCTGCATTTCAGCACCTGCACAGGCCTGTCCTTAGGTGAGGGTGGTTTGTCTGGGTCTGGACTCCCTGAGCAGTCCCCAGCGTGCTGGGGAGGAGGAGCCTCTTGCCGAAAGGGCGTCTGTGTGTAACGCTCTGGGTGTGCGCAGCCGGGGCGCTTAGCGGCAGCTCTGAGGGCCTTTTGTCCGTGTGGAGCTCCCCCTTTCTCTCCTGAGTGTTGGGTAGGTGGCATGTGGATGAGCAGAGACTGCTAATGAGGGTTGGCCCATCTTTGTGTCTCGGGAAGAGCGGTTGGCTGTTGAAGGGAAACGACCCAACCAGCGTGGCAGGGTGCGGGTGCGTGACCCGAGCCCGTGGGGTAACAACTGGGTCTACGAGTGTCTGCTTAGGGGTGTGAGTCCCTGCAGGCCTGTTAAATGCGACACTACTTCAGTTTAGGTTCAGAAATGCAACTGGTCAATGTAAGAAATAAGAAAAAAAACCAACTTAACCCCCCATAACTTTCTTCACAGACCAGATATGCACTTCAGGTAAAAACTGCTGCTCTTACAGGGGTTGCACATGAGTCTTAGTGCATTGTGGCCCTGAACAGGGCTGAGTCCTTTGAGGCTCTGTCCCGTGTCCTGGGGGTTAGGGGTACTTCAGAGACGTTCCCCAGCTTGTGCAGGTTGAATGCAAGAGGATGTTCCTGATCCTAGGATGGTTGGGCCTGTACTCAGGTCCTCTCCAGTACCCCTGGGTATTCCAGGAATTAAAAGCAAGAAGGGAAACCCCAAAATGTTTAACCCCACAGTGTGTCTGGAAAGCGTGAGTGCCCAAGCTGAGCAGAAGAACTGCTTGGCCACAGGGCTGATTCCATGGGGTGACGGCAGCGTTTGACTGGTTTCAGTGGGCCCAGGGTTTTGTCCCCTAGGGGGGTTGGCACTTGCCATGGGGGGGTGTCATGTGACCCTCGAGCAGGAGCTTTGGCTCCCTTGGGCAGATAATGACTGCAGTCTTAGAAAGAAGGTGTTGGTCGGGTCAGCCTGCCCACAAGCTGGCGAGGAGCACGTGGGTAGATCCCATTGGTGTGGCCCCAAGATCAGATTGTTTATTGATGTATCTGAATATCTTGACATTTAAAGGCTTGGTTATTTAGATTTTTTTTTCTTTCCCCAAAAAGGGACAACTACACACTTCAGATTAATCCTAATTCAGGTCTTTGTAACGAAGATCATCTGTCGTATTTCACGTTTATTGGTCGGGTCGCTGGTCTGGCCGTGTATCACGGGAAGCTCCTGGACGGTGAGTTATCACACCGCGCGCCCGTGCTACCGTTGCTGGTGTTTCATGAGCTGACATCACTCGGTCTGTAAAGTTGTAACCGAGTGGTCCAATGAGGAAACACGATTACAGGCTCTGAAGCGCCCCGCTAAGCCGGCAGCGCGAGCTGACTGTGCCATTTAGCAGTGCTGTGGCACGTTACACCTCCCTCTTCCTGCCTGTGAGAGGAGGATGGCAGTTCGGGGGGTCAGAGCACCCTGAGCTCTCTTCTCCATCCCCTGTGTCTCTGCTGTGAATGTTACGGTGTTTAATGGCCAGATTCCTGTCACTTCCTGTGCCTGCACCGGGGCTGCCATGTTGGCCGGAGCCGTCGGGGCTGGCGCAGTAGGAACGGGCGGCGTGCGGTGCCGGGGCAGCCCCGCCTTCACGGAGGGTGAGACGTGCAGCGGTGTGGTGACACCCTTCCCTCTTGCAGGCTTCTTCATCAGACCTTTCTACAAGATGATGCTGGGGAAACCGATAACGCTGAAGGACATGGAGTCGGTGGTAAGGCAGCACCCAATCCCCGCCAGCGTTAGCCGTGGCGCGGCCCTGTCCTGCGGGAAGCTCCCGCGCGGCAGCGGGTCACCGATGTCACAGCGTTTGGGCCGCTGGCACGGACACTGGTTGAAGTGCTCCAGCACTGGCTCAGGCATCACATTGTGGCCAGGAGCTCTTCTCTGGAAGCACACTGAGCTCCTTTTGAGGTGGAGGGTTTGCCTCTCTTCCTTGGGCAGAGAGGGCGATGGCGGCACGTGGGGCTTTTCCCCCTTTTTCTCTTGGTCCATCTTTAATCAGGCACCATCTCCACCTACTCCACGAGCGCAGACCCTCCCCTTGCCTGAAGGGCTGTGTCACAGCCCTTCAGGCAAGGGGAGGGTCTGCGCTCGTGGCATCAGTGTAGTGAAGTGGGATATAAATCGTGGTGAAAAGAGCACAGTTCTGTCAGGAAGATGTTTCTAACCCCTCCTGTCAGTCACACCACTGTGTACAGGTTCACCTGGCAGGTGTGTAGAGTCAGTGTGTGGTGGTGCAGAGCAGCACAGCTACAAGTCAGGCAAGGGAAGGGGCCTGGAACTCAGAATAGGGCATCCAGTTAAAACGTGTGGATAAAGCATCTTGCCCTGCTTTGCAGCAGCTGTGAGGATAAACGGGTTCTCATTGTGCCACCCCTTGGAGTTCTGCTCTTTGTTCCCTTTAAAGGTAAACCAGACATTTAGTGTCCACATTTTCACTCTGTTGTAGGATAGTGAATACTACAACTCTCTGAAGTGGATCCTGGAAAATGACCCTACTGAGTTGGACCTCATGTTCTGCATAGATGAGGAGAACTTTGGCCAGGTATGTAAGGGCTGTCCCAGAAGTCCCTGTTTCCATCTTCTTACTGCTTTTATCTGAGGGAGATGTTTACACTGCTGTAAGCTTCTGGGTTTGTTTGTGCTGTCACCAAACCCTTTTCTGGAGTTAGGGGAATACAAGAACCCTCTACTAAACCTTCTCTTCTTACTGCCCTTCCTCTCCTAATAGCCAGAAGGAAGCCCAGGGTGAGAAGTGCACACTGGGTATTTTTGGGGTGTAAAGGGTGGAGAACTATCTCCCCAAAGCAGAGAGAGGAGTGGTCTGTGTCCTAAGTTCTTAGTGCCTTGGGAACACTACTTCTCATTCCTGAACAGCAGTGTCTCATCGTGTCTGGTGGGGGTGGGCAGGGACACCCCCAGCACCCCAGGGTGCCCCAAGCCCCATCCAACCTGGCCTTGAGCCCTTCCAGGGATCCCGGGGCAGCCCCAGCTTCCCTGGGCACCCTGTGCCAGGCCCTCCCTGGGTGTTAGGGCACAGTCATCTCCTGGTGCTACGTTAGGGTGCTCGAGGAGAGCGGGTGTGATGAGGAGTGTCCCCTGAAATGGTGTTGTATGGTGGTTTGTCTGCTCTCTTTCCAATTTCAGACATATCAGGTCGACCTGAAGCCGAACGGGTCAGAGATCATGGTGACCAATGAAAACAAGAGGGAGTACATCGAGTACGTACACGTTCGTGGGACTTACTCTGGGTGTAACAGAGCACAGGTGTACTTATCCCAGCACTCACCCTGCTCTGACTGGTCTGTACCAGGCCAGACCATCAGATCCCCTTCAAGGACAGTTTTCCTGCTGACCATCCTTGGGCAGCCGGAATGTGTCACAGGGAGAAGCACCTGTGTCTGCCCGCCGCAGCCTGTCCCGAGTGCCTGGGCCCAGGGTGGGACCCCGAGGCTCCCCTGGGGTGTGACACAACGTGTAAGCGAGAGGAGAACTTGGTGTCTGCTTGTCCATCTCCTCAGCAGGGGTGTGGGACACCCAGAAACCTCCTCCTCTTGTTTCTGCCTGGGCTGTGCTGGCGCCCTCCGTCGCCGCAGTGCAGTGGGGAAGGCGTGTGCCTGGCCACAGCGTCGGTGTCACCTGTGTGCTGGGGCTGGAGGGGGCTGAGGGCAAACCCCTGGGGCTTGGAATCACCCTGCTTCCTCTGCAGCCTTCTAATGAGTGTGCTTCTGTCTTGTCTGCTCTAGCCTGGTCATCCAGTGGAGGTTTGTCAACAGAGTCCAGAAACAAATGAATGCCTTTCTGGAGGTAAGACCCCTCCCCAGCACCAGCAGTGCCGGCTTCTTGTCCATCATGGAGAGAGGAGGGGGAGCTCTGTGTCATGGTCCCTTGTTGAAGAGGGCAGAAGCCTTCCCTGGGAGGGGAGGGTCACCCTCTCTCAGTTACTGGAGCCTGACTGACGGATGGTTTTGACTGAGGACTCGTGTTTGAGTGACCATGTTGTGTTTCCAGAACCCTCCTTTGTCCTCTTTCTCATACTTACACCCCCTGAAGGTAAAGCCCCCTGGGTAAAGCATGTATTAGTGTGAGACATTAACTTTGCTTTGCTCTCTTTAGGGATTCACAGAACTTCTTCCCATTGATCTGATTAAAATCTTTGATGAAAATGAACTCGAGGTGAGTTGATGTCCAGAGGCAACAGGTCAGTGGTGCTCAGGGCAAAGGGATGTGCTGTGTCCCAGGCTCATCACGCTCTCCACAAGGGTGTTTGCAGACAAAGATACTTTGCTTGTAGTGGGAACTGAGGCTTCTCTTGGTAATTAACAAAGCTGTTGATCACATAAAGCCCAGAGGTGTGAGTGCTCAGGGAGGCAGTTGGAAAGCAGGTGAGCAGCTCACAGAAGTAACGCTGTCGTCCCCACACCAGCCTTTCTTGGAGCAAGAACGCTGTCCCGCCGAGCATCCGCAGGCACACGGCGTTTCTCCAGCCCTTGGGGTGCCCGAGGAGCAGCTCAGCTCTTCCTTAGCTTTGTGTGTCTGCACACGCTGCTCAGTGGGCAGCAGGGAGGGTGTAACCTGGTCTCTGAGAGAGGGTGTGCACCGCCTTCGTGTAACGCCGCTTCCCTCCACGTGCAGTTACTGATGTGCGGCCTTGGCGACGTCGATGTGAACGACTGGAGACAACACACCATCTACAAGAACGGTTACTGCCCAAACCATCCCGTCATCCAGTGGTTCTGGAAGGTAAAACCGGCTCCTCCTGCACCCTGTTCCTCCGACCTCGTGGGCACAGCCTCTGCCTGACTCGGGTGGGTGCTGTCTCGGGCTGGGCGTGGCCCCTGACGCTGTGACTGTGTGTCCCCAGGCCGTTCTGCTGATGGACGCCGAGAAGCGGATCCGGCTGCTGCAGTTCGTCACGGGGACGTCACGAGTGCCCATGAACGGATTCGCTGAACTCTACGGTGAGCTCCCTTCCCCAGCTGACAGTCATGGCCGACCTGGGGAGTTCAGGCTTGGGGTGAAGGGCTGTGCTCCGTGTCTCATGTGGTTCTTCTCACTTCCCCCCAGGTTCAAACGGTCCTCAGCTGTTTACAATAGAGCAATGGGGAAGTCCCGATAAGCTGCCCAGAGCTCACACATGGTAAGAACCTCATAAAACCTCACGTCACGCGCGTAGCTCTTCCGGCTTGTCCAGGGGCCAGGCAAGGGGAAGCCCAGAAGGAAGGAGGGCCCGTGCTTCTCTCCATCGCTGAGCACATGCTTCTCTCCGGAGCGGCCCAGCTCTGGAGCACGCAGCTCTTTCCCATGGCATGGGGCACTCTGCTGTGCAGCCACAGGGCTGCAGGACCCCAGCAGGCAGCAGGGCTGCCCTTGCTCCTCTCCTTCCCAAAGAGGTGCCTTTGCCGTCCCGTGGCACGGGAAGGGCCGTGCCCGTAGCGCAGTCGGTGTAGCTGTCTGCAGTCAGTGCAGGTGACCACATCTGTCACCAGCTTCTGGGAAAGGACGTGTCACACTCCATGTACTGCACTGCCACTGGGTTCCTTCCCAGTTACTACTGGTCTGCTGCTAGAGGTGAGCTGGTGAGGATGAGAGCTCCCCCCTTCCCGTGGCTGTACGGACACACCGCAGGGGCCCTCGCCCAGCCGAGGCCGCACGGGAGCCCGAGCTGCTGGGAGCACTGGCGAGCACTTCTCTAGAGTAACTTGAGGTGGCTGTAGAGGAGAAAACAGAGAGGAAACTGCTGAGGCTCCGGAGCCGAAGCTGCTACTGGCACCAGAATGCTCTGAGTCAGCTGAGAGCTCTGCTGGCTTCCTCCATTCCTGAGGGGTTGGAGGAAATTCCCGCTTCTAGCTCGGAGAAGGCGGCGGCACAGGCGTGACCCTGTGCCCCAGTGCTGGGCCCCAGCACCACGAGCACCACCGCAGGGCGCCCAGCTTGGACAGTGGTTCCGCTGTTGAGGCCCCCAAGTGATTCCACCCTGTCTGTTTCTCTGTATTTCGTGTTTTCCCCGTGGATCACTGAACGAGTCTCCTCCTTCTGATTGGCAGCTTTAACCGCCTAGACTTACCTCTTTACGAATCCTTCGAAGATCTGCGGGAGAAGCTCCTTATGGCAGTGGAAAACGCTCAAGGGTTTGAGGGAGTGGATTAAACACATCACCTTCGCCCCCTTCACGCAAGTTCTGCTGGCACTTTTGTATTGGCCTGGTGACTGTGGCAGGACGGTTGCGCGGCGTCGGTTCTCGGAGCAAAGCCCTCGACGGTGCCGTCGCCTGAAGGCAGAAGGCCGAGCTGGGATCCGTGGGAGGCTTCCGGGCGAGTCCACAGCCGACTACCAGCTGCTTGCTGCCAACTCGGAGCACGTTTCAGCAGGACTTCCTCTATTTATGTCGTGCCTCTGTAGGCAAAGCCCTTAATAAATATTTTACATGATTTCTAATGACAGCGAATGGAATTAATCATTTTACAGGTATAGTATTACAGCTCACCTTCACTTTTTAATCGATTTAGACAGTTGCAGATTCTATTTCATTACAATTAAATGTCACCTCCTTGGAAAAACGAGCATTTTCCTTAATTCCGTACCAGACTCGATGCCCGTGGGGTTTGTTCACTGTGGGCCGCGTGTTCCCGGACCGCTAAGAAAAGCCGGAGGAAGCTGTGCCGGCGCCTTCCTCGCCACGGGCTGTGCCTCGAGAGCGGCTCCGGTCGCTGAGCACGGAGCTGGTGCTCTGCGTCCAGAAGTACCGGCGGGATGTCGCGTTTGTGTACAAAGCTCGTCGCGCCACGCCGGGGGGACTCCGGCCTAGCATGCCAGTCCTGGTGCCCGCGAAGAACTTGCCTCATCTCTGCTCACGTGTACGAGGAAGCGCTTTGGGGCAGGGTTGGCATGAGCCGCGCGAGGACGCTACGCTTGACCCTGATGTTACCTTTGTACAGCGATGACTGCCCCCGGACCGCCCCTCCCGCGCGGGCGGCGTGCTGGGTCAGGTCTGTCTCCGGAGTGTGCACTCGCGCCCGAGAGCGGGGCCGGTCTGTCCCTAGTGTGCACTCGCGTCGCTGAGCACCGTTTGTTTCCCACTGCACCGGCTCCGAAGGCACCTTATGTCACCCTTGGACGTCATATCCGGGATTTCTCAGACATTAGCGCGATGAGTTCCCGCCGCCCTGCACACGTCTTTCTGGTGCGATATCCGTCGGTCGTGAATTTGGCTGCTGCTGATGTTTAGGAGAAAAACCACCACCACCAGATGTGGAGCTGAGCCTGCAGACCTGTTCCTCAGCAGTTGTTTGTGTGATTCATTTTCTACCTAACCACGAGGGTTTACTCTGCACACTGCTGTCCAACCAGTCTCGTCGCCTATGACATGTTGCATGCCTGAACGCGAATGTCCGAGTTGCATCTTTTGTGTCGGGGTAAAACCAAGAGCTCGGTGTTGATCCACTCAAGTTGAATGGCTGCAGTATGGCTGGTGCAGGTCAGAGGGGTCAGCAGCTCCCCTCCCACGTCCCAGGGACAGGCTTTTCCCCCTAGAGCCCAGCTGATGGCCAGGAGCACGGTGACACCACGTGCCAGAAGGAGACGCCACCTCCTTGCCAGCAGCGTTTTTAGCCCTGCCCTTACCTCTCCCTGACACAGAGTCTGTGAGACCAAGCAGCCACGCTGCAGAGTGTGACTGTGTGACCAGTATGACACTGCAGCCCAGGGTGACAGGCCCTGGTGCTGTGACGCTCAGCAAGCGCTTGTGCACCAGCAAGGAGTTATCAGAGCAGGGGGGCAGCGACTCCGTTAGTCGACCGCAGGCTAAAACTCACCCATGTTCAGCACGTTCCCAGACATCCCTCTCTTACCTTCAGACTTGAGCTTCAGCAGGAGGAAGGACCCTGGCCCTGGTGGAGGCCACACTGGTGGTTATAGCCGTGGGGAGGGGCAGAGGAGAGCACAGCGGGGTCGGAGGCTCCAGTGCTAGAGAGCAAAACCTTCTGTGCCCCTGTGAAACAGAGACATTGTCTCACACAGCAGCAGGGCAGAGCCCTGGGCAGGTCACAGGCAGCGGGGCCCAGTGTGCCCCAATGACATTAAGGTCCCCCACGCCCCAAAAATTCAGAGGCAGTTACCTCCAGGTTTGCTGCAAGCAGTGTGAGGCCAGGGAACAGCGTTGGCTCTGCCAGGTGGCGGTGGAGGACGTTGTCCTGCAGGTCTCTGGATGTGAGGCCGCGGTGCTGTCACAGTGCCCACGCTGGATCCTTGGTGTCCCACCTGAGAGTCCTCCTGGGGCTGCCCCTGCAGGGACCTCTAGGAAGAAGGCAGCCAGGTGTCACTTACCTAAGGTGTAACCACAAGTGCCAGGTCTTCCCTAAGGCTCTCCCCTTCCCAGAGTTCAGCCCCTCCACCCCAGTGCCCAACAGCGCCCTCAAAGCCACCGTGCGGCCGCTGCTTCCTTGAGGTCAGCGCATGGCGGCCTCAAGGGCGGCGCCACAGAGCAGCTGCTTGGCTCCCTTTAAGGGACTGTGAGGCAATTGCTGACGGCCCATCGGGCGCCCCCGCGCAGACCGAGGGCTTCCTCACCCGTAACAGGCCCTTTCCCTTCCGCTGTGTGTCACACCCTGGCAGTGCGCAGCCACCCGGAGCGGGAGTAACCGCACAAGCGGCACCTGCCCGCGGGCGCTCCGCACGCCCCCACCAGTGCCAGTGTCCCACAGCTGTTCCCCTCCTCATGGTGGGTTTTCCCATTTCCACATTGCTGCCCATGGGCCCCGTGTGCTCATTAGTGGTGTCCCTGGGCGGCCGTAAGAGCAGATGGGGCCCACGCACGGTAGCGCAGGATGCGGGGGCTGGTAGGCTGCGGGGTGCTGTCTGCCAGGGCTCCACAGCAGCAGGTTGTTGCTGGGCTCCACAGCAGCAGGTTGTGGCTGGGCTCCACAGTGCCAGCTCCAGAACCTGCTGCTGCTGTGGCCAGGTTGGTCACGCCTGTTCCTGTGAACGTGTCGGCCCTCCCAGGTGCAGTTACAGACCGGTGTCGAGTCTGTTGTTGTCACGGCTCCTCATACTGGAAGGCTACTCCAGGCTGTCCCACCTACCTGAAACCTGAGTGTCAAAGCACTTCTTGAGACAGTGCTCCTGTCCCCAGTTAGTTAACAAACACTCCGTTGGGGGGGGGTGTTGACGCCCTCGGGGGGTCTGGACAAACGTCCCTTTCGCCGTCCGGGTTCTGAGGCGCAGTGAAAGAAACTGGTTTGTTTTCCTGACAGAAAAGCTCAGTGTGGCAAAATGAAGTTGTTGTAACAAAATGATGCAACTTAATTATTTAATAAAGAATTATGGAAGCTACAGCATTTTATACTTCAAATATATTTTTTGTCTAACTGAAGCTTGGTTTGGTTTTGTTAACGAGGCGCTGGCGTCCGGGCTCAGCCCGGGCTGCGGGTGGGGGCAGCGGGGGGACAGTCACCCCACACCCCACTGAGGGGTTGCACACTCTGTCCACACATCTGACCTCACACACCCCCAGACTCCTGCCTGTGCTCCCCCTGCATTCCCAGTGTGAATGCACCGTGAACCAAGACACCTCCCGAGAAGAGCCCGGCAGCCGCTTGTCCCTGGTTCCAGGCAGCTTCTCCCCAGGGCTCTGAACGGCTGATGTCCAGCTGGCACCACGCAGTGTCCTCTGAGGGAGTGGCGCTGTCCCCTGCCACGCTGTCACTTCCAGCAGAGCTGCCAGTGCTCTGCCAAACAGCCTTCCCTGGGATCCTGACCCCAGGGCCCCCAACCCGCAGCGACCCTGCGGTGTTAGTTACTGCACCAGCCTCTACCCTTCAGCTGCATCAGCACCACGGAACAGCAACCAGTTTACTCCACTTACACTGTGCTTGTGCCCAGCTGCACCTCCTGCCCCGGGCACTGGCTGCCCACCTCCCCCTTCCACCCAGTGCCTCTTCCCCAGCGCAGCCAGGCGGCACCTTTCACAGCCTGTCAGCCAGTACTGCAGCCCCCAGCGCTGGAGCAGACTACTACAGCTTTACACAAGCAACACCCTCGCACTGTAAAGCGACAAAGTGTGTGATGCTGACACACAGGAAGGACAGAGCTCTGCAGCAAGAGCTTAAAAACAAGCAGAGAACACCTCGACACACATCTCTGACAGCAACAACTAATTAATGCCAAAATTAAACACAGAATCACACAGAATCTCAGGAGCTGGAAGAGACCTCCAAAGATCACCCAGTCCAACCCCCTGCCCAAGCAGGATCATCTAGAGGAGATAACACAGGGATGTGTCCAGATGGGTCTGGAATGTCTCCAGAGAAGGAGACTCCACAACCTCTCTGGGCAGCCTGGCCCAGGGCTCTGGCACCCTCACAGGGAAAAGGTTCCTCCTTATATTCAGATGGAACTTTCTAGTTCCAATTTGGGACCATTTTCCCTTGTCCTGTCACTGACCAACATGGAGAAGAGCCTGCTGGCTCCATCCTCCTGACACCTTTACATATTGATAGACATGAATGTGGTCACCCCTCAGTCTCCTCCAAGCTGAAGAGCCCCAGCTCCCTCAGCCTGTCCTCAGCAGGAAGGTGTTCCATCCCTCCATCACCTTGGTGGCCATAGTGAGCATGAGGGCCATCCAGGTCCTCATGCTCACCTCTGCCCTGCAGGAGGTCTCCCAACAGGCCCCTGGCAAGGAAGCCCAGTACAAACGGGCTCTGGGGCCGGTTCACCCCCCTGGAAACCAGTCCCAGCAGTGTCCAGGAGCCAACCCAGGGGATACACGGAGGAGAGGCTCAGCTGTGTCACCACTGACACCCTGAAACAGGTGGGACAAACCCTGGGCCTCTGCCTGTCCTGCTGGTTTGGACTAATCACTTGCTCCACGTTGTCACTTCTCCAGGCTCCCCACGCAGCGGGGTGGACACACACCCCCCCTGCCACAGAGCCTTTGGGAACGGGCTCCTGAGCTCTCCTCCGAGCTGTGGTGAGCTCCATGCCCCACTCTAGCACTGCTGGAGTAGCTGGAGGACATGACCCCCCGGGGAATCAGTTTTTAAACAAACAGTAAACTCTGAACCTTGCACCGAAGTTAAATTGTAACAGAGAGCGCTGCTAGATCAATATTTGGCAAATATTGGCTGTGCCGTGGACACACTCCCCTGCTGTACCCCCAGATAGTTCAGTGTGCTGATACACAGTATCTCTTTAGTTCTGAGGGTTCTTTACACAGAAAAGACAACCCACAAAACCACTTTGAAGCAGCCTCAGGCCAATATCTCGTGCCAGCCTGGGAATTTCATGCTCTTCAGTCCTCTGGCGCTCAGGGAATTGGGGGCTGCTCGTCCCCACAACTGACAGTGTTCTCCCTGCCAGCTCAGTAACTTCTGTGGCTCCAGTGCTTGTAAGCAAACAGCCAGGCTGTGAGCAGTCCTAGCTCCTAACCACACCGACTCTGATTGTCTAATAACAATGTAAATAGAAATGGTGATTGCATGTTGTTATCTCCATGGCTTGTTACAACACCCACCTCCTGGACTCCCGGCATTTCCTAACTGTGCCCCCAGGGTTTTTAAATCACAAAGGGAAAAGCCCGTTCAACCCAAACCAGGGGTTTGTTATTTGGTAGCAAGGCATGAAGGTGTCCCAGCACCCCTTGCTGCCCTTTACCTGTCACCACCCCTCAGGCAAGCCCCAACACCCAGGGGAAGGGACGCCCAAGACAGAAAGGCAGCTGTGCTCCCCAAGACAAATCTGTGCTCCTCAAACACAGAGCTGGCAGATGCTGCCCTGGCTGCCTGGGGGTAGTGGCACTGCACCAGGACACAGAGCACAGGGGCTGGAGGCACAGGTGCTCTACGCTTACCTGCTGTTAACCACCACAGCCTGGCAGCACATGGACATGAAGAACTGGCAAGAAGTGTAGTAAGATAAAGAAATGCAACCACCTGCCTGTCTCTTGGGCTGTGGATTCTCAGAGCAGCAGAGAAGCTGACGTACTGTTTGCCAAGAGAGCGGTTGGTGGTGAACTGCTGCCAGCATCGTGCCTCCTTCAGCAGCTGCTGGAGCACAGAGGAGGTCATCAGGACTTAGAGACGGTCACTGGAGGGACTCAGCATCAGCTTCTCTACACCAGAGGTCTGGAGCAGTGTCTGACTCTCCCCCAGTAGGCATGCCTGGAAGTAAGATTTTGCTTCATCTCTAACTTAGATTGAAACCAAGTGAAACCAGACACCTTCTCCACACAGTTCCTAGCAGCTGCTTCACGTCTGGCCTCTCAGGTCTGGCACCTGGGGGCCACACACTGAGATGTGATCCAGTTCCCAAACCTCTGACACATTTCCAGAGCCCATCCAACCCCCCAAACAGGGGTTGGGGACAGATACCCACACAGAGTGATGGTTTTACCACAGAGAACACTAGTGTGTGATGTGTAGCTTCGGTTTCTGCTTATTCTTAGTAGGAAACTGTGATTTGTTCCACAACAAGCACAGCACAAGTAACTCAGTAGTACTTCTGTCTTTCTGGCCATAAAAGCCTCGTGCACAGAGCAGCAGGCACAGTCAGGCTGGGCTCTGAGCAGGACTGACAGGAACTTTCCTTACAAGATCCATTTCCCTGACATGACCTTACACAGCTTCCCCTGGGAAGCTCTCCGAGAAAAGAAAGGGATGATGAAACTCTGCTACATCCCCTCCTAAAGCTGTTTTAGCTGTTGTTTGAAAGGTCTGAACGTGTCACATCCCTTACTCCTGCTCCTTCACTCAAAGACAACCAAAGCCAGGCCAGACTCGCAGAAAGGGCCCTCAGAAGCGGGGAACCGTTACGTGTCCACCAGGGTTTTCTTGCTGTTACTCAGCAGAACACGTTCTACCTACAGCCAGGTCACGGAGGCCTCTCGAGCATGGACACACGGATGCTTTGCCCAGGAAGGGAGCCAGGCAGTGTAGCAGAGTGTGGGGGACACCAGAGCCACCAGCCTGGCTAACGGCACTGGCAGCACTGCCAGGGAAACAAACTACCCACCGGGGAGCGGGCACGGCCGTGAGAGTCAGAGGCCTTTCTGCACCCACATGGCCTCCTCTCCTTGCCTGCAGCTGGTGTATATATACACAAGCACCCACAGCACCCTCACCCGTGCCCCAGGTGTTTGAACAGCTCTGTTTGGGCACAGCTGCCCATGCCCTGGGGGGCAGGAGTCCAACGGCCAAGCAGTTCGGCCGGTCGTCTACCGAGCAGCTTGTTTGTTCCTGGTACCGGCTCCTACCGGGGGGCGGGAGGGCAACAGCACCCAAAGCCTCCAGCCAGGGATCCAGTGAAACGTGAGTGGTGTCATACAACACAGTGAGAGCCCATGACACATCCTGGCTGCCACAATTCACCACAGTCCACAGGCCGTGGCACAAACTAGGTGGTGTAACTACACAGAGGAGAAAGAGCCTTCAAGCTGTCACACCGAGAGTTTGGACACACCAGTCGGCCGAGCTCGTCAAACTGGTCACAGATGGAGCACAAGGTCCTCTGGATCGAAACATCTGTCTTTGGAACCGCTGGACTGCAGAAACGGAGAGTGCTGGTTTCCATTACTCACTGGTCCAATACCCATCGCTTCAACAGCTGCTGGGTGAGGGAAACCAAATACCCACTTCCCAGTTCCCTCTGCAGGGCTGTGCTCGGCTCCCTCCTCTTGCTCCCAACCACAGCACCCGGCTGGAAAACCCCAACCCCACAGAACAGCCCCAAACCCTCATGCCAGCAAAATGAGCAGCGCAACAATTCTCACAACACTGCAAAACCCAACTCTCTTTCTATTTCAAACTGCAACATTCATGCAGCTCTCAAGAATTAAACAAAGACACGGGTGCAAATGCAACAGAAGTTTTTAGGTTTGGCAAATATTTCAACTCTACTGGTGATTTCAAATGATGCTTTTCAGGGGAAATGTTAGTTGGAGCAAATATCACTCTTTGGGGCAGAGGCGAATCAGCCGATTCCCATGAGGTAAATGTATCCCACACTCCTCCTAACTGAGGACATGGTTCATCTTTACCCCCTTGGCAGAACCCCTGAAGTCATAGAGCTCCAGGCCCTGTGGAAGCCAGTGGTGCTGCCATGGTGTTTTCCCCACAATATTCACCGATTTCTGGCACAGCTGCATCCAGAACCTTCAGTCACTGCTCTCCACAGCTCAGCCAGGGCCCGACCCAGATGCCTGAGGACCAGGAGCCTCTGGCCAGTGCTCAGACCACCACAGTTTTTTCTCACTGTCACTTAATGCATCTTGTGCACACACTTTGTGGAAAAGAGCATTCCAGGGGAAGGGGAGCCCAGCACTCCCCTGTCCAATGACCTGACCCCTCCAGGGCTGGCTCGAAGCTCCAGCCGTTGCTGAGGGCATCGTCCCAGCTCCTCCAAGCCTTCACTGGAGCCCTGCTCGCTGCCAGCCCTAGAACCGAGCCCTGAGGAGCACCTCTGGCCAGCCTCTGCTCCATCGTACTCCCACAAAGCCTCCTCCAGCTTCCAGACACCATCCAGGAGAATTCCCTGTGCAGCCCAGGTGGGTGCCTGCCCTGCTGCTCGACTTTCAGCACAGGGGGACTCCCTGCTCCAGGCAAGGCTCTCTAGCAAAAAGAAAACACCAACCAACCACAGATTTCATGCTTAAAACCTGACTTACAGACCCTTAAACCCTCAAAAGCAGTTTCTCAGGGATATTGCTCACTACCTCCCTGGGAAGCTTAAAGTTTGCTCTTCTGAGATCCAGAGAACGCTGCAGAGAACCCCGCTGACCTTTCTCCTCAGGACACCAACAATTTTAAAATCTACCCTCCATGATCCCTGTGGCCAAGGCAGCCACTCCCCACAAGTCCTCCTCTGGTCACAAATGGCAAGGGTGGGAGGGCACCGTTCCCAGCCAGCTCACGGGGTACCCATGGTGAGATGTTGTCTCCAAGCAGGTTCAGGAGTTTCTCAGACCTGCTTGGCACAGCACCGCGGGACTTGTGCCTGGCTGAGTTACTCGCTGACCCTAAATTGAAACGGGACTTTGTGTTCTGCTGCTGTTCAAGAGTTGTGAAAGACCCGAATGCCCCAGAGCACTGGCTCGTTTACCCGGAGGCAGAGGGGAGCCCTGGCTCGCTGCTCGCAGAGACCCGCCAGGAGCAGCAGCGCTTAACGCTCGAGCCACACACGTGAAGGAGCTCCAGCACGACAATACCACACCGTGACGCGCCGGTGGCACTGGCCACACGCGTGTGCCCTCCCCCGTGCTCCTGCAGTGACTGCCCGGCCTCAGTGACACCCACAGGGGAACCAGCCCCAGGGATGCGACCTGTGGGCCTCAGTGACCCCAGTTGGGGAACCAGCCCCAGGGATGGGACTCGTGGGCTTCAGTGACCCTGGCAGGAGAACCAGCCCCAGCAATGGTACCCAGCCTCTGTGACCCCAGCTGGGGAACCAGCTCCAGGGATGGGACCTGTGGGCCTCTGTGACCCCAGCAGGGGAACCAGCCCCAGGGATGGGACCTGTGGGCCTCAATGACCCCGGCAGGGGAACCAACCCCAGGGATGGGACCCAGCCTCAGTGACCCTGGCAGGGGAACCAGCCCCAGCGATGGGACCCATGGGCCTCAGTGACCCCAGCAGGGGAACCAGCCCCAGTGATCCCAGT
>VXBZ01006737.1:40007-58133 GCA_013399135.1 Heliornis fulica
GCCTCAGTGACCCCAGCGGGGGAACCAGCCCCAGGGATGGGACCCGAGGGCCTCAGTGACCCTAGTAGGGGAACCAGCCCCAGGGATGGGACCCGTGGGCAGGCACAGGGCTGCAGTGAGCCCCTCAGAACTTCTCCACAGCAGTCCTGGAGACAGAATACCCTCAGTAATAACTGAGCTAGAGGAGACTCGTGCTCAACACGCTTCAGACCGAGTAATCTTTAACGAAGCTGGACCCTGGGGGACAGCTCAGCTCTGACCCCAGAGCCACACACGCAGCTGGTGGCTTGGGCACGACGGCAGAGCCGAGTGCCACCTTTGCACAGTGCCATTCCTAGCACACAGCCTGAGGGGCGGCTGGGCAGTGGGATAACGCTCTAGGGTGAGCTGGAAAGCAGCAGCTGATGTCTGGAAGAACAACCCACTTCCCACTGGGGACAAAGATCTGTAAACCTGGTGGCTTGGTTTTCAGTCCCAATAAACTTCCTCGGGAGAAAAACAAGTGTTCAGGAGTGTTCTAGGAACAGCAGGTGAGTTCTGCATTTCATTTCATACAGCATTTACCCTGCAAGCATGACTTTTGTTTTTCCTTGGCAAGCAAAGAGAGTAATGTGCAAATCCCTGAATAACCCCTGAAATGCTGAAGTGACTGTAAATGCCGTAGCTTAAGAGTCAGGACAGGAACGTAACTGATTTCTACTTGATCTCTATATGAACTCAGTCCTATCATCTATTTAATAAAAATACAAAAATCATTCACTGGCATTGCTAAAACAAGAATTTAATGTATTTAATTGATTTCCAATACAACAGAAAAGTAACAGGAGGCAGGGAAGCATCATTTTATTTGGGTGCCAATAAGATGTTTTAGCTTTAAAAACTCCTACAGAAAATTCAGGCTTTTTCAGCTGAAAATGACTCCTCTGAGGCTAAATGTAGAATCAGAGGAGTTTATGTGACAGAGAGAATTGCAGCTGGGATATATGCTTTGTGCTCAGAGAAACAACAGCAATATGATATCAATGATTCAGCAAAAGAGCGCTGGCGTATTGCATCATGGGGACTACAGTGCCTATGAAATACAACCCCTATAACTGGGTAACACAGCAGATACCTTGGCCCAAAAAAACATTACTGAAACATCTCAGCCTCATCTCCAAATAAAAGTGTTTTCAGGACAGAGATATTTAAAGCAGGCAGTTGTTGCAAGCCAATTTACCTCCCTCCCCCACCACTTTGTTGTCTTTTCTCCTTTAAAAACAAAGGCTCACCTCTTTCACGAGAGGATCTTCACCATTTCAAAAGACAAAAAATAACTTGAGCAGCCCAACTAACTCCTCTTTCAAACACCAATAACAAAGCAATGAGATACAAAGATGTGAAGCACAGGGGGAGAAAAGGGATCTCAAATTAGTTTTTACTTGTATTGTGAGCATAACTTTGTGCAACCTGGAAAACCAGCGAGGTGATGGCAACAGATTAAAAGCTCTGTTGGTCTGAATCGGTACCTGATGACAGGGGCAGCTAATCCCTATTATTTGCATCCAGTTCCTAACAGCCTAAAGAAGCCAGGTGTTTCTCCTGCAGAGCTCACACAATCCCTTCTCCCCACCCAAGGGACAACGAGAAACTCTTCCCTTCACACCGAGCTCAAGCTACTTCTCTGGCAAACAAGCCCACGTTTGCAGAGTCACACACCAGCAGCACATTGCAGGAACATGCACAAGGAGCAACGTTCTTACTGAGTGGGTTTGGGATTATGGCAGATGTTTGATGGTGCAATAGAGGATAGGATGTTGCTTTTCTCGAAGAGGAGCACAAGCATGCCCTGAAGCTGTGGTCAGTATAGTCACACACAAAAGATAAATCCCAGAGTTGTAGGGCACTGCACATGGTACCACCCATTGCCTCCTGGCCAGGGTAACAAGACCATGAGGTCAGCCTTACATCACTAATGCCAGACAAGCCTCCTGAGCTGCAGGGCAGCACACTGTACCCCCAGGCTCTGGGTCCTGCCACTATGAATCCGCTCTGCCCTGGCAAGGGCGACACTCAGCCACCCACACACCCCGAAACACCAGTCTTGAACACCACACGGGCTGCAAGAGCTCCTCAGCAAAACTCATCTAAACCTCACCTCGTCCCCAGCTTCACAGCACCCCAGAGCACACTTCGGGTGAGAGCCCTGGCTCCCAGACAAGGGAGAAGATGACCTCTTGTCTCAGCAGCTGGGACACTAGTGTCAATACTCCTGCTGCACACAAAGTTCTTCTATCAGAGTGTACGCTGCAGATGCCAGCATAAACATCCAGTGGCTTCAGTCTAACTTGCTGGGACACTGACACCTTGGACCAGTCCATCAGGACTGGTCACAGCTCATCAAAATACTTCTGGGAGCTCTGTGCCACACCATTTAGTTTGCAAGCCCAGAGATTTCCCAGCACCGATTCTGAAAGGCCCCATTCTTCTGCCCCTCACCCGGAAGGGCCTCCCTCCCACACAGACCCACAGGAGCTGCAGGGACCCCGACACCCACCTGCCCCATTCTCTGGTGATTTACTGCTGATCCATCTCTTTTCCCATAGATGTCCTCTCTGCAGAGGGCACCACATCTAACACACACCGAGGGAACACCACCTCCCATTTTAACAGCCAGCTACTCAGAACCACCCCCCAGACCCAGAGACCACAAGCTGGCAGTCCCTTACTTACCAGGTGTGAGCTGGCTCCAGAAGAGCAGTCCCCAGAGCTCCAGAGCTGCCACCATCCCTGGTTAGCTCAGCACCCATGCTGCAGGCACTAAATGAAATCCTCCATTTTGGGAGAGGCAATTCCAAAGACCCTTCCACACCGAGTACCACCTGGTGACTGGGGGTGTCCAGCAAAGCCCCAGCCCCCAGCTGGCCCTCGTGAGGCCTTGCTCAGCACCGTGCCTGAGCACCTGTGTAACCCACCCTGCTTCTGCTACACACGCCTGGCTGAGGGCAGCTCTGCCATGTCGTGCTCCATGCTCAGAGCTGTGTTTTGCCCACCTACACTGCACCCTCTGGCAGTCACCTCAAGCTGGTGAGGAAACACGGGAGCCACTCAGGCTCCCACTGGAAGCGGCTGCATGGAAGCAACTAAACTTCCCTTGAGGAAGGTGGGAAAGAGCTCTCGTCCCTGCTTGTGTGCCCCCCTTGCTGTGGAACTCTGAGCACACGAGGAAAGCTGGGACTGCCCCAGCCCAGCACCTGTGTTAGTTATTCCAATCAGGCAGAGGGGCACCTGGGGAGCCCACACTCTGCCCTGCAGGCATCTGCTCTCACAGCCTGCAGCCACCCACGGGTGCAGACCAGAAAACACACAGCAGAGTCGTTTTCTGAGGTGGAGAAACCTTCATTTTGTGAAAATCCTTCAGTTCAGTAGAGCCCTGGCACCCAGGACTGTAACAGCCACATGAACTTCAATTTCATGGGGCACAGGGTAGAAAGTGAGATAGGGTTTGGGGTGCTGCTGTCCTTCATGGAGTGAGCTCGGGGACTCTGTGCCACACATATGTGACTGCCCCTTCTTCAGGCCCGTTTAGCCTGGTGGTTGGGAGCTTCAGGCCACTAAAGTCTCTGAGAAAGGAGCTGCAATGGGTTTTTGACTTGCAAATGCAAAACCTGAATAAAGCTGCTTACCCTTGTCTGCATCACAGACCTGCATGTTGTGCGCTGCAGGCCCCGTGTTATGAGCAGCCCACAGAAAGGGTCCTGGATGTTCACCTCAGGCCCTCAGGTGCCTCAGTTGCACCATGGCGGCTGCGAGTGGTGGGTCCTGCAGGCAAAGCTGTGGGCACTGCTAAGCAGGGGCTGTCACACACACACACAGACAGACACACAAGTTAGTAAGAGACTGAAGTAAATTAATCTGTAGGCCAGAGGAGGTAGCAAATGCCGAGTGGGGCTTTGCCTTTCTGAGGCAGACGGCACAGGCCACAGCCGAGCAAAGGTTTGACTGAATACAGCGATTCCTAAAACAGTACCACTACCAGGACTAGGGCTCCTGTAAGATCCAGGGCAGCAGTTGTGGAATGACTCGCCTTCATCTGCTGCTCTGGGGTAAAACCTCCAGTATTCCACGTGTGCAGCACGTCAGCACGTGCTGCGCTATGGGGAGACTGCAGCCGTGGACAGGAGAGGGGGATACACGTTCCTCTGAGAAGGGAGCAGTTTGTGGTGTATCGAGTTCCACACACTTGATGGTGGCCAGACAAGGAGAGAGCATGTTGCAGCAGCACAGTGAACTGCTGAGCACTGGCCCAAAGTCAGGAAAACACTGTATATAACGTGTGGCAGGAAGGGTTTATGGCCGTGCCGCTCGTGAATATGGAGAGGGAGGCCCCGGGCCTGCTACGGCGCAGGAGGGGAAGCTACACAAACCTGATGTATTTACAAATGTCCATCACAAAGCAGTTTATTTTGCTATGGTTTGTGACTCATAGGAGTAGTGCTGTGCCTGAAACCTGTGGGCTGCAGGAGCTCTGTGCCTCTGACAGCCGCCGCCGGACACTGGCTGCCTCAGGAGCGGGGAAGCAGCATCACAGGCCTGGGCCTGTGGAGTGAAGGAGACAGACCGGTGTTGGCAGCTAATGAAACACCACGGGCAGGAGCTTTCTGGGGTGGTGGGCAGTTGTCCCCTAAGGACAGGTAAATAAACATGTTTTATCTGTTAGCCATCTGCTTGCACCAACATTCCTTAAATTGTGTGCACAACCGTTTGCTGGTGGAACAGAAATTTAACGGACGGTACATTGGAGGTCAGACTTTACACCCTTACTCTGAAGACAGTCCTCAACCTGACATCCCCGTGTCACACGTTATGGGGAATGCCAGGATCATCTAGATCTGATGTAATGAGTTTGATGATTGGGAAACTCAAATCAATTTCGTTTACTGAGCCCCAGAAGAAATCTGAAGAGATCATGGTTTCCAGGTTAAACACCTTTGCTCTACTTTCCGCTGCTCTGAGTTAATCTTTCTCTACCTAGCAGTCAGAGTGACCAGAACAGGTAATCTTTAACCACTGGCCACTGGTCCCACAAGGGTGACAACACTTCCCCTGCTGCCATCTGAGCTGTCCTAGCGCCACGTGCGCCTCACCTTTGCCCGTCCCCTCGTGGTACGAGCGCTGGTAAAGCGCTGCCTTGAACGGCTCTGCAGGTTGGTGCCCCTTGCACGCTGTAGTAACCTTGTAGTAACGTGTTTTAGCTTTGCCCACTCGGAGCCCAAGAATTCCTGGGGCAATTTCCTCTCAAATACAATAGGGTCATATCCTCCAGGGATGTAAATCAGCAGATTCACTGAAATGAACAGCTCACAGCCCAGACGTGGTTTCAGTTACACTGCTGGGTGTCAGTTTCCTCCACACATGGATCAGGCCTGAGTCTCTGACCCAGATTTCTCTGGAAGTTTTACAGGAAGCCAGCCATGCCCACAGCCAGCAGATTGTAACCAGATTTTTCCATTGATGAAATAGCCAGCCCCAAATCAATTTAAGGGTATTGATTATAGGCTCATTAAAGACAGAGCTGGAGTACAAGTCACATTCACACACACGTGTGGCCTTTAGCACAACAGTGCTGAAACCTGGGAAGGCAAATCATTAAATATGGGGGCTCCTGAGGATTGCAGACGTGGGGTCTCCCTAGACTGGTGCCTCAGCAGTTCCTTTCTAAACCTCTGTACCTGAGAGAATCAGATTCTGCAGATCAGAGCCCTTTGCTCGAACTCTGAAGGTTTAGTTTCCTATCTCCTTCAAAACAGCAACTGATTTTAACCTGGGGGTTGACCCCTCAGCAGGATAACATGAGGTCTTCAGCCATCCAGATGAGTAAGAGAATGCTCTTCCCAGGCCACCTGCTTCTCCCCACAGACTCTGAGTGTGCACCGTGGTCCTCAGTGTTATTTCTCTTTTCACCTAATGTTCACTCTACTCTGATTTTAAGTGTAGAGAAAAAGGAGAACTGGTTCAGGTGAGTCTCTTGCAGGTCATGTAAATGAACCCTGATTTGAAAGTCTTCAGCCTGAACTGAATGGGGAAACTGGCTTTTGAAATCTACTCTAAATAAACAAAGTCACTGTGCATTTAAGCCCTTTCACACAGGCTTTCTAAATGCAATTTACTGAACACATCCTGTACTTATGGTCAAAATTAACCAGCTGCAAAGGAGGTTTACTCCTCCACAGGGCTTTATACCACTCACAAACCCTCATAGGCCCATATAATTCCCAGTGTTCCTCCTCTCCCAATTCTCCTGACACACTAGTGAGATCTTCATCCATAGACTATTTAACCCCTTTTATTTCCAAAATTGTTGTTCTTCACTGAAGGGCCTCACAATCAAGGTTTAGCAGAGCCAACCATCACTTCTTACTGTTTGTTAGATCTTCCCAGTGTGAAAAACTTCCTGGCACGGGAAAACTTCCTGATTTTGGACCATGGTTTCTATTCCGTTATTTTTGGAGTTCTTTTACCCTTTCCACACAGAAAAGACTCCACTCCTCAGATTTCTATTTCACTCTTAGTAAGAAAATGCTGGAAAGAGCCCCTGGAGGGATCGGATTTTGTCCTGTGTACAGCGCCGGCCCAGGCAGCGGGCGCTGGAGTCACAGGATCCCAGGACAACGCTGGCTGGAAGGGTCACAGGGCACAGGGCTCTGCTCTGAGCACTGCCAGCTCCAACTCCAAGGTTGGGTCATTTGCTTGGGCTCGTATCTACACATTTTCAAGGGAAGGATTGGGCCCCCAGGTGAATGTGCAATGGTTATTGCGTTATTTGGCCTTGTCTCACCCTCACTAACATTTAAACAAGCCAGTTCCTTTTTTCTTTTTTTTTTTCAGGAATTTCCAAATAATTTGGCATTTGATTTCCTAAAATGGAGCCAAACCAGCATGCAACAGTGATGAATGTTGCAATACTGTTGCAGACTCCCACCATGGGTGGTGGGCAGTGGTCCCTTACAATTGCAGATACTCGTTGTGAGGAAACAGCTTTACTTTCCAGAAACAGAATCCCAGAAACACCAAGTATGAGGTGTTTGCCCCATGAGTAAAAATAACACAGTTTTGGACAAAATGTGTCTTTGGGGGTGGTGGTTGGTTTGGTTTTGGTTTTATTTTAGGTCTTTTGCCCTGTTTATATGACAAAACAGGTTGTCAGGTGCCTTCTGTGAACTGTGGTTCAGAAACAGCATTCTAGGAAACTGCAGGACACGGCTCCTGCCATGACACACGTGCAGCCAAGTGCATGACAACCCAAAGGAGAAAAGACATGGCAAACTGGTAAAGATCAGGACGTTCCAGTGGCTTTGCAGTTTGGTTTTTTCCATTACACAGTACTTCATGCTGAGTTTGAACGTGTCACATGCAGGGCTCTCCTCACAAAAGGAGAGCTGGTGTCGAGTGGCCCATTTCACCTCCCCCAGCCACGGTGAGGGAAGGTAGGTTAGCAAGGACAGGAGCTGCATACGTGTGCTACCCAAGGTCTAGTTCCACTGGCACTGGAAAACAAGGGCAGTGCAAGACACACAATGTTTTCCAGACTTGGTTTTGCAGTGAAAGCCACTGCTGCTGGATGCACACACCCAGCCAGAGCCAGAAACGTGGCCTAGTTCCTCACTTGTGAGCAGCAGTGCCTTAAAAACTTTGCTTTTTAAAAAACAACAACAACAACAAGCTATTTAAGACTGTTATTTACATTCTAATGGCATAGAGGCATGGTAATGCAGTAGGCAAGGAAATGCTAATTAGTTAGCTGTCAGGAAGGTTACTGGAGGTGCAACTTTAATTATGTACAGAGAAATCTCAGGTTCAAATCTTGTACTGGCCTTCACAAACAATGTGGAATTTATCATGCCCTAAATCTGAGGGTTTATGCAGTGGCCTCGTTGTTCATTATCTAATCGAGGTCCTGACACGTGTGTTTCACTCCTGGCCTCGCCACCAGTGTTCAGCTAAGCCCAACTTTCCCCCCCCCCCATCAAATAGGTGTGCTGGAAAGTAAATGCCATTTAAAAATGTGACAGGCTCTTTGCCAGCTCTGAAACCTCCTGAGCAGAAAAGACAGTAAATCAAAACTACAAACTGAAAAAGGATGGGTAGGACTCAGCAGTGAACAACAGTAAGATTATCTCTGTGGTCTGAGGACCTGACAAAACCAGTCCTGCCAGAAGTCATTAATATGAAGACAGAATAAGGGATACATATCTCGGGGTTAAGCAGAACAGCAGAATGACAGAACCTGCAGTTTGCATTTTTCCTTACCCACACATGCTCTCTCTGAGGTGCCAGAGAAAACTGAGATTTCAGAGCCTTTTTCCAGTCTGTTTGGCTAAAGGTGACTCTGGCTCTGTGCAGTAAGAGCCATCCCCCTCCCCCAGATCAATATTTTAATACGACTTATCAGAACGAGAATGAATTGTTTACTTTAAATCCCCAGGATCCCATAAAGGGCAGGGGAAAGGTGTCCACTGGCAACAGAGCCTCTCAACAGCTGACCACTGCTGGAACTCCCAGAGGAACCCAAGAGCTCCACGGATCCGAACACAGTGGCACTGGCACAGTGTGGTGACAAGCCCTGAGGACACTCCAGGGGGCCCTTTGGCAGTGATGCCAGACGGTAAGTGTCTTCCTCTGCATGGCAGGAAAAGGAAACGCTAGAATGGATTAACACCAGTAAAAAGTGAGGATGAATTCTGAATGCCAAGCACTCTGGCACACCAAACTACCCTGTCTGTGCAAGCTGAAGGGATTTACTGCCTGGTTGTAGTGATTTCTGCCTGCACTTGGATAGGGAGCCAGCGGGCCAGCCACCCCGATGCCTGTCGTGGCGGGGGGGCTTGCAGCCAGTGTGCTTGGGCTTCACCAGGGCTACAGGAACCCTTCCAAGCCCAGATATGCAGAAAGGACAGGTTCTGTGACCCACTGAGATACCTTATGCAAAGCCTCTTGTTCTTCACAGTGATCCTCTCCCCTGGAACATCCCAATAACACTCTTTATACACTTGCATTCTTTCCTTCCGCTGATGTTTACAGTTTGCTTTCTCTCTGTCCTGGCGTGTAACTTTGCTGTTGGTTTGGGTCTTTTTCTCCACCAAAGCAGACATTTCTCCCTTTTTTTAATTACCTATTGTCTTGGAAATATTCCTTCTGAATTGCTAGAAGCTTCTGGATAGTCACTGCAGAACCACCAGCTTGCAGCTGCATCAGGTGCCTTCACTGCAGCAGTGAGGTCCAGAGGCCCTTCTGCCAGGGCTCAGCTGCTCTTTGCACTGCGTCCACCAGGGACTGTCAGGCTTTTTCCTCAGAGAGCATAATGAGGGGGATCTTCCCTGACCTTTCTTCCCTGCTGCAGAGAGAAAGCCAAGCAAAATGAGTGTGAGGAGAGGTAAGGGGAAAAACCACTGATATTGTGACGAATCAGAAAGCAGTGTCAGTACTGACGCTGCTCCTTTGGCATTAATCTTTCATTATCACCAGCTAGAGCACAGGCACATTAATTAAACAGCCTCATGGGCCTGGGGTCTGCAACTGCAGCTGCATGCAGAGTAGACAGAGTCTGTTCAGGTGTGACTCTGTGCTTGACTCTGTACTGGCCCCACTAACTAAGGCTTGGTCTCACCAAGCACCCAAATGGGACCTCCCTGCACAGCTGTGCCACCCTGAGCACACCTACCTCAGATGTTCAGATCTTACACAGCTGATGGCAGAGACTGGTGCCCCTCTGCCCCTCTGTCCCTGGGATCTCAGCACCAGGGAGTGCTGACAGCAGGCTGGGAACACAGCAGAGGCGTTAAGGATATTAATTACCACGTGGGAGCGACACATCAAGGGGCAGTGAGTTAGGAAAGGTAAAGGCTGAGATGGACACCAAGGCTCAGCCCATAGCAGGGGTTCTCTGGGGATGCAGGTCTGTCTTCTGATTGCTTTGACTCGCTCAACAGCCCTTTGCTGAAAGGCAACCAGGTCCAGAGGCTGCTGGAGGGTGTAGTTCTGCTGCACATGGGCTCCAAATGCTCTGTAAAAACGGGAATGTCTCTCCTGAGCTCAAGAGCACGAGGCAGATAGCTAAAAAGTGTTATGGCATGACATTCTGCCCTTGTCTCCTGGCACAAAGACACAGCTCTGTCCCCTCCCATGGGGCTTCCAACTAGTCCACACAGGATTCTCTTCTGAGTCAGGAAGCTCAAGTTTTCGGTAGCTACAGAACCACTTTGGGACTCAGCACACACAAAATCTGCCCCAGTTCACACAAAATGGAACATTAATGTTCTCTGCTCTCCTTCAAGATTAGCAAGGGGAATAGAGGGGATTCCTCTCTGTGCTCTGCCCCTTCTGTTTTCAGGTTTTCCCCTTCTTTAAGTCATTACAGTTATCGATTAGTTGCTAATATTATCGTGTTATTTCTGCTGATGAAGATTTGCTGGCCTGCCCCTTCACAGAGCTGCATTCTGTCTGCATGGCCAGTGCTTCTTCCAGCTAATTCCCAGTTGGATCTTGCACAGATGATCACTCTACTGACAGTCTGAGGAAAAAGCAGATACACAGTAGAGTAAGATAAAAGGCTACTGCTCTTCACCCAAGCTCTGGGTCCCAATCTCCTCCCTTCCCTGGGCTCCTTCCTTGCTCAGCTCTGCTCCTCTGTGGTTTCCATATGTGATGGTGACATGTAACTGTATTTCCATGGCTCTACAAATCACTGTGTGTCACCAGACCCTCAGTTACTATTTGTGGGCTTAGTCCCCTCCTGACAAATGGGATTTTATGGGACATGTTCACACTCACTGAGGACGTGCAGAAATGCCATTAGACTTGCACAGAGACACACTGTCCTATGAAACTGAAAGCTCTGGCCCATGATTGTGACATTGCTTAAGTCACTGTTGCACAGGGGACAGAATAAGCAGAAGGACACTGGTCCTTGCAGAGAAGGGTCCGTCCTTCCCCTCACAGGCTTGTCCCTCGGGGCAGGACTGGTGACTTTCTCAAGGGGCCCATCCATCTGCCTGTGAGGAGATGCCCAAAGCTTTGGGATTACTGCAGCTGGCTGAGACTAAACAGTCACCCCAGAGAAACTGGGAATCTCCTTCTGCCTTGGTGGGAATCTCGATGTTCCACCTGTAAATACAGATAATCATGGTCTTTTCTCTGTGTTTTGCAGATCTTTGAAGCCCCCAAGGTGCATGTGCTACCTCCAGGGACTAAAGACCTGCTTCTGCCAGAGCTGTGGAGTGTGACAATGGTGTTTGTGTCCAGTCTATCAAACGCCATTATCACACTAAATAGCTACTGGCAGGCACGGCCACGGTCCAGAGCAGCACGTCAGCTTCTGAGGAATAAACAGCAGTTTTACACCCATGTGGGGGTGTCTGCTCTTCCTTTGCACACACAAAAGCACAAAATACACCCTCTGCTCCTGCAGGTCCAGACTCCCCTTGTAAAGCACAGGAGCCACCGTAGGCAATTGTCATCGTAACGTCATCACCGGGAACGTGATGTCACTGGAACCAGGGGGTGTTGATTTGTTGATTTCCTCGGGAATTGGTGGCCAGCTCGGGGCTTTCTTGTCCCTGTGAACTGCCCAGGACAAGAGAACACCAAAGCCACTTAGCCAAAGTAGTCAGGCTCTGGGTCTTTTGGTACCAAATTAAAACAGAGGTTGGAACACTAGTGACTGAGGTGGCTGTGGTGTTTTTCAAACACTTCCCAGAAGGCAGATAAAAGGGCTCTGTGTCACCTCTGACTTGAAACACCCTTAACTCAGGTCTCTGGTGCTTCCAGCTTGGCTACCTTCCATGTCACCACTGGAAGCAGGATTTGAGCACCAGGCTCAAGTCTGTTGCCTGTATCCTCAACCTGCTGTTCAAGTCTGGGGGGTTGGTCTCTTCTCCCCAGGAACAGGCGACAGAACTCGAGGAAATGGCCTCAAGCTGCACCAGGGAAAATTGAGGTTGGATCTTAGGAAGAACTTCTGTACTGAGAGAGTCCTCAAGCATTGGAACAGGCTGCCCAGGGAGGGGGTTGAGTCCCCATCCCTGGAGGGGTTTAACAGACGGGGAGATGCGGTGCTTGAGGACATGGTCTAAGGGTAGACTTGGTGGCGGTGGGTTAATGGTTGGACTGGATGATCTTAGGGGTCATTTCCAGCCTTAACAATTCCATGATTCTAAGTCCTGTCTGTCCCTCACCACCCTGCTGGGCTTTCTAGGGAGCCTGCCCCATCCTGCTTGCCCTGTGCCCGTGGCTGGCACTGCAAGTGTCCCTGCTGGAAGAGCCCCTGGCCACGCTGATTCCCTCCAAGCCTCACGCTGCCCCCTGAGCCCAACACCCCCAGGGCATCACCAGCAGAGCTGGAGATGAGGGTGGTCACTCTGGCCTAGCTCTGTCACCTGCAGTGTCATCACAGCTTGTGCCATGTCACTCATCTCCTTAGAGGTGCCCACATGAACCACCACTGCTGCTGCCTCTCCAGTGCTGGAAGGGCAATACAGGGTCTGCAGTTCCACCTGCTGTGGTACTACAGGAACCACTGAAAACAGCCCAACCCCCGCTGTGCTCTGGGGCAGGGTAGCCCTGCAGACCAGTTCTCCCCATCACTTCTCACTCCTGTGCTCTGAGAGCTCAAGTGAAGTTATTTACTGCAGCTTTTATTGCAGAGCAACACGACCTTTACAACACCCACACACGTACCAGACACACCGAGGTTTCCTGAAGGGAGGAAAGACACTGAGGCGTAGAGGAGCTGCATGCCTGAGTGCACTGCTGGGCTGGAGGAGGTGAAGCTCTGGGAACTACACCAAAAAGGCTTCTCCTGTAAGAGCTGCACACAATTTTCTGTTGCCATGTGCCATAGGGAACGGGTTGGGAAGCACACTGCCTGCTTCCCAGGGGGTTGGTTCTCCATCCTACATCTGACAAACAGCCAAAATACAGCAGCTGCCTCCTGAAGCCACATCCTCTGGGGACTTGTGGCCAAGCAGCCTGTGGAGCAGGTCTAGGAGTGGGTATCACAGTGCTGCAGTGACCTGCTCACCCACCACTCGGCTTGGATTCACGTCCTGAAGCTCACAGTCTGCCTTTTTTCACCAGAAACTTGGCATGAAGAGTAATCTCACTTCTGTGGCCAGGATCTGTCTCCTCAGGCCAAGGGCTACAGAGTGAGGCCCACACACACAGCAGCACCCACCAGCCCGGTCCTGCAGGCTCCATGTGACCTGCACCGCACCGATGTCCCTGCCCTGGAGCACCCAGGCAGAGTGACCAACACCCCACTCCCACTCCCAATGCCCCACTCCCACTCCCAACGCCCCACTCCCACTCCCAACACCTTCTCTTCCCCCCAGCAGCAGAGCCACAAGCAGGGAGAAGCCTCCAAACTGCAGGCTCAAGCAGAGGAAGCTCTAGTGCCTGCCAGGCGCAGCGGCAGGTGACCTGCTGCCACCCCGTTGTGCTGGCCACACACAACATCTCCTTCTCTCCCACTCCTCACCGACCTCCTTCTGGCTGAGAGATGCTGGTGAAGGCAGAGAGGTTCCTGCTCTAGCAGCTTAGACACCAGAGGGTGGCATCTTCTATTCAAAAACTCATCTTTCAAAGGGTCTTCCATACATTTATTTTCACGTGGACCACGATACCATCCTCCTTTCTGAAATACCCCCTGTGGTTGGTCTCCCCCACCCAAGTTAGCAGGAAACTGCTCAAGGCTCAGCTGCTTCAGAAGACCTGTGAACAGACCTCTGGAGCAGTGTAACCGCAGGAACCCTCAAGGCTGGTGGATGTCTGCTGACACTGCTCCCCCGATGGAGAGACACCGCGCTCTGCTGGCCAGTGACTCCGAGCACACCGTCTGCCTTCCAGACAGCCCGCACCGTGCTCTGAACGCCACCGAGAGGAGCTCCACTAACCACCAGGGACATCGGCTCTGCAGTCCCGTGAGGGGCCGTCCCTGGGGTCAGCCAGTCCTCGGGAGGTTCTGCCTCGTCTGGCTCCCACTGCTGACCAGTGCAGAGCAGAACCCAGCCTGTTCCCCAGCACTGGCTGGACTCCTACACGCAGGTCTCGGGGTCTGGCACCACCTGTCCTTTAGTAATCACACAGGGACAAGGAGTGTGACAGTGCTCAGGGTCCCCATGGCTGGGTTTCCAGCAGCTGGGTTTACCTCCAGTCAAGCAGTTACACCCTCTGACACCAGAGTTCCCTGCTCAGGCTGCTGAGGCAGATGGTGCACAGCACCCTGGCCTGCCCAGCACCCTGGATAAACCATCCCTCTGGGCAGACCTCGTGTTCCCCCAGAGAACAGCTCCACACTACAGCCTGTACCCCAGGTCCTGACAGGGATCACTTCAGGTGGCAGCTGCCTGGCAACCCCCAGACTCCAGACCCCCACTCTACATCAGGACCAGTGCCCACACAGGGGTTCTGTGCTGAAGGCTCAAGGGATCTGGCACAGAGAGCAAGGAATTCCACAGGGATCCACCCAAGCTGCTCATCTTTAAGCATGATGTCACTCTGTGAGGACCTTAAAGCTGCTAGATTTTTGTGGGGGCAGAAGACACATATGTCCAATCACAAATGGCTTTTTCTTGTCCTAAAAGACATGTAAGTGAAAAAAACCCACATGAACAGGATTACAGTAGGATTACAGTGTTAAAAAATCTGGGAAAGAAAACCACTGTTCTACAGCAGCCTGAGCAACAACACTGTGCAAAATTTTACTAAGTGGCATTTAAATACACTGATGTTTACACAGCAGCCAAACCCAGAGGGTCAGAGGCACAGGCACATAGAGGGCAGATGTTCTCCAGTGCCCCGTGGAGCACCCGACTCAGAACGAGCAGATACCAGCACACAGGAGGGCTGGAAAATAATCCAGGGAGATTATTGTGCTGTCTTCCAAACCTTGCCCGGTGTCACCACGCAGGTACCCAGAGCGCAGAGCCAGCTCCTCTCCTGCTGAGGGCATCAAACCGTGTCGCAAGGCAAAAGCCTGAAACGCCCCCACCAGGTCACCGGAGCCCATCAGCGCTACACATCGCCGAGAGGAGCTTCCACACGATGGGGCAGTGCAGCTCAGTGCTCTGAGGAAACGCAGTCTCGGGGTTCTCTTGCCTTCTTGGGCACCACCTTCTTTGGAGCCGCTGTGCTCGGTAGGTTTCTGCCCTTCAGGGACGCTGCTTTCCTCTGCTTCTGATGCGTGGCTCGGAGAGAGCTCAGCCCCAGCATCTCACAGTACTTGTTGCACTGGTGGAGGGCTCTGAACTGCTCGATGAAGGAGATTGAGCAGTTGCCTTTAAAACCTTTGTATCTGTAGCAACAAAGAAAAAACAAAAAGCCAAGTGGGATTTCAAGATTCATTTTGGAGGAGGAGAGGCAGAGTATGATTGCTGACTCATAAGGAACTCGAGAACACCAAGCAAGCCTTTTCCACCCATGCTGCTTTGAGAAGAACTGCCACAGAAACTCAGTCCCTGCACTGAGAGGTGCAGAAAACCAGGTGGTGAGTAGTGGCAGAAGAGGGAAAAGGGTTAAAGGGGCATAGGACCCTGCTCTGTGTCCTGCCACCATTTTAGTTAGGAGTATAACTGTCTGCTGGCGAGCTTTGTGTTGGGAACACCTACCTGAAATCCACTCTACATCATCCCCTAGAAGAGATGAGGTTGCCACACAGGTGTTGCCAGCACCAGAAGCTGCTTCCACACCAACACACACACAGAACTTGTGAGCTGTGCTCAGCCCTCCCACAGCTCAGCTGGGAGACCTCAGGGAGCCAAGCTGAGCCTCTTGAGGATGAGGGATGTCTGAGGAGCACTCCTGGGGAGGGCAGACTCACCCAGCCTGCACAGCTCCCAGGCCATCAACATCTCCCACTGCTGCCACCTGCTTCAGCAGGCTAGCAAAGCCCAGGAGAAGGCAGAGCATCCCTCTGCTCCTCCTCACCCTGCCACTGGTCGCTGCCCTTTCTCCCCCTGCCTGCTCTTCAAGCTGCACCCGCCTTTAAAGGACTCACTCTGGGGCAAACTGCCAGGATGGAGGAGGAGGAGGAAGGCCAGGGTGCTCCTCTCTTTTTTTGGCAACCTTAACAAGCACATGTCTCTACCCCACCCTCCTGGGTCACGGGACATGCAACGTCCTGAGAAGTGACCTGGGAGCGATCGGGCACGCGCAGCCGAGGGACAGCGGGACTGGCCCTGCGGGAACACGTCGAGCTGGCGGCACAGCACACCAGAGAACACCCTCATGCTAAGGAGAGGCTGTTGCCCTGAGAAGGTCCAACTGTCTCACAGAGAAGCATCTTCACTGCAACACAGTTGGCCAAATTTTCTTGTGCAAAGACCGGTGCCAGTGGTGAAAACAGAATAAACCACGTTGCAACAGAGGGATGGAAGGGGATGGCATCTGCCTCTGCTTAGACCTGACTGTTCTGCTCTGCACCTCTACAGAGAAGAAACAGAAAGGCTGAAACCTCAGGTTGGCTGTTTTCCTGGCACCAGCAATTCCACTCTGGGAGGCAAGAAATCCATCTGGTGGGTAATTTGAACCTGGAATTTACTCTGCTAATCTAAAGGGAATATTTGCTTGAGCACACACCAGAAGAGCAGTGTGTACTGGCAGGACCCCTGCAGCCAGAGCCATCTATATATACATTCTGCTGCTGCTTCTGGCACTGTCACAGTCTCCTGGCCGTGGAGGATGATCCCCAATGCTTTGCAGCCATGAGGTTGGAAGCTGCAGAGAACTGTAAGGTCAGCAAGCAGGCCTTGATCTTCTAGGAAATTGAATTATTGCTACTGGTTAACTTCAGTAAAAAAAACATCAGGGTGTTCAACTTTCTCATCACAAGTATTTAGGAGACTTTTGTCTTCAGATTCTCCTCTGACATCAGGATTTCTAATGTTAAAGGTGTGTTTCGATGATGAGGCTCCAAACATGATTTACTGTTATTTGCCATGTGGAACTGCCTGTGCCAGACAAGGTCACCCTCCAACATACACAGATCAGAGACCTGCCCTGCAGAAACCATTCACCCAGGGCACTATCAACTGCCAGATGAACCTCAGAGAGCAAAGAACGTTTTCCCCCTCTCCTCTCTAGGAATGTTATGTGCTTGTTTACCCAAAGGAAGAAAGAGGAGTGCCACTGCTGCCTCAGGACTGCACCCTGGAGCTCAGCAAGAGAACAAGCTGCTCCCTCACTCCTTCAGGGAAATAACAGAGCAGACCTCACACAAGCCCTTTCCCGGGGCCACCACGTAGCTCCAGAGTTCCACGGGCAAACGTGACTGTGCTCAGCAAGAGCATCTCTGGACACTAAACACTGATCCTGACTCCAGAAACCAGTCAAAGCAGAGCAGTGCACCACCAGCAGAGTAACACCCAAGCCTGAAGTACCTGGATTAGTTTGTCACCAATACCCAATTAACTGCCGGGTGTTTCCAGCGAGCGCCCGCTGGATCGGCATCCAAACCACTGGGTTCAGCTGGGCGGCCCGTGGAGGGTCTGCCGTGGGCCAACACCTCCTCTCGCTGTGCAGAGGGGTTGGGCACCCAGGATACCTGACCTCCTGACCTCCAGCAGGGCTGTCAGCCCGGTGGTGGGACGTTCCACCGCACCGAGCGCTGGCTGCTTCACCGCTGCGGCCTTAACCTGCAGCTGCAACCACTGAGCACGCTCCTGCTCCCGCTCTCCTCTCCTCCCTAGGATCTGTCTGCCTGCAGCCGGGGAAAACATCTTTGTGTGGTGTTAGACAATTCTGGTAACACCCACTGCTTTGTGGAAACAGTGCTGGAAATGAAAATTTAAGCCAAACAATTCCACTTGTCTGTCCCACGGCGTCCCAGTGTGCCTGACTGGCTCTGCTGCGGCACCGGTGCTGGTCACTTCGAAGGAGCACGGGAACAAAGAGCAGGAGCAGCAGCATGTGCTCAGCCTGTGAGGAAGAGCCTGAATGCTCTGCTAACTAACCTGAGCTTTGGAATTCAGCAAATGACACAAGTATCTGCAGGAACAGCAAGGAGCATAAACCTCTCGAGAACAGGAGACAGCATTTGCACTAAAAACAGGTGACTACTTTTACTTTACCAGCCTGGCTCCTAGATGAAGCCAT
>VXBZ01006742.1:12003-23554 GCA_013399135.1 Heliornis fulica
CCTCAAGCTGCACCAGGGCAGGTTCAGATGAGATGTCAGAAGAAATTCTTCCCCCAAAGAGCTGTTGGGGGTGTGGGACAGGCTGCCCAGGGAGGGGGTGGAGTCCCCACCCCTGGGTGTATTGACCAGCTGGGAGATGAGGTGCTCAGGGAGATGGTTTAGGAGAGGACAAGGATGGTTTTTGATTGAGAAGTTTTTTTGATTGAGAAAACCTTTAATTTAATATTTTACTTGCTCCCACTGCTGACTTTAGGTTTACTTTGTGGTGGAATTAAGTTAGTAGTACTACCACACTGTGTAGCTGAGTGGTTTGTGAGGTGCCTTAGATGATGGTGATGCTGCAAAACTTCTTGGTGCCCATGTAAGTTGACTGATTCCTGTGTTTGGTCCCTTCCAAACCCTCTAATTCTGTGATTCTGTGGTTCAGTTCATGTTGTGAGTTTGGGGTACTCAAAGGAAACTCTAATGCAGCCTTGGGGGTGGATAACATGAAGCAGAAGTCAAATGAATGTCTCAAAACTGAAATATTTTTGACTATTTTTAGTGTTCAGTAAAAAATGGAGTGGAATATATTGGGGTGTGGAACACCAGGTTCTTTTAGAAGCAACTAAATCAGCTAAAGTCTTGTAGGAAAAATTGATTGAAGTGCTGAAGTTGGATTAATTTAGTCTTCTAGATGTGCTACAGCTTTAAAGTTTTCCCTATAAAGGATGGAGCAGGATCTACAGGCTCATGGGATGGAGTGAGACACAACTCTGGCCCATGCCAATACCTAGAGGTCCAGAGAGACAAATCACCCAGTCCCCAACCTAAATTCCAAGCTCATTTTAGACTTTCTTATTAAATTTGCTTAAAAGACTCTTGGAAGTGGGTGTGGGAAGGGTTTAATTCCTATTTCCACCATGGAGCAAGAGATGAATTATGGTGTAGTGAGTAGTAGAAACACACTCAGGGTGCCAACCCCTGGGAAATACAAGGGGGAGCAACATGGTTGAAATGAAACAGGCTTAGGAGGGTTTACATTGGCTATATTAGCATATTATTTGCATATAGCCCTGTGGTTGCTATGAGTGAGGGTGTTTGCAGACATCTTTCTCCGGGGCAGTTGATGGAGAGGAACTTTCTGTGTTCAGTAACTCAGGGATTCGCCTCGTTGAAGTTCCACTAATTAGCCCAAAAGTTAAAAATTGAAATACAGGAGGTACCTGCAAGATAAAAACCCTGTTTTTTACCCTTTTCTCTGTAGATCAGGGAACATAGAGGTAAGTGAATGGAGCAGGAGAATCAGTTGTGGAAAGGAATTGACAGCTCCTGAATCCCAAGTTATCCATTAAAGCAAAGAGGTCGGGTCGGAATACCCGACGCTCCCTCGGTCAGCTGAAAGCTGGGAAGAGCTTTTTATTACTTAACTGCCTCATCAATCAGTCCAATAGAACAAAGGCTTCAAAATCTGAAGTGTTACTGACACCTCTTCATTGCTCTTCTCGCTGAGATAAGACACAGGCCATTAGTTTTAAGTGCTGAGAGTCTTCTGAGAGGGGAAGTCGCGCCGAGCGCGTCTCCGTGGCGCCGCCACGAGGTTTGAAACCCAACCCAAGTGTGTTGGGTTGAGGTTTCAAACCAACCCAAGTGGTTGGTTTCAAGTTTTCACCTCTACTAAGAGTTAATCCAATTTCTGACCCATGAAGGGTGGAAGAGTAGAGTAACCCCCGCTCCGGCCTTGCTGGGAGCTCCGCCCATCTCCTGTCAAGGCCGCGGAGGCCGCGATGCCCAATATGGCCGCTTGTGTTGGTGACAACATGAGCGTTGGCAAGGAGTAGAGTGTGTGTAGGGGGAGAAGGTGATGAGTTGGGATTAGATTAGATGAGTTGGGAGGTTTCTTGGCTGTTGGCAGCGTGGATGTTTACGGGATGTCGTCGGGAACGTGCGGCGACGCTCTTCACCGAGCCGCTCGTTGATGGAGCTTTTGTGTGTGGAGGAATAAAATAATTAGTTGACATTACATTAATTATAAACTGTTTGCCTCTGAGAACACAAATGTAACAATATGAAGTGGAATTACTTGTAATTAAGTCAAGAAAGTGATGAAATGGTTCAGTTGGGTTGTGCAGCGCCGGGTGCTGGACGGTTTGTTGACGCTGGGAGCAGGGGTTGGAAGTCATCCAGAAGTTGGTAATTAATAACTGGGTAATGAGATACTGATTTATCCCAGCACTGGGTGATTTCCTTATGGATACAGTGTCTACAGAAGGGTTGGAGAGCAAGTAGATGGAGACTGGACAGGTAGAGATGATGGAATTCCATCTAATGGTTTTAATTCATAGGTGATAATTAACATGGGTGTGACTTTGCTGTCCCAAGAACCAATCATCAATTTCTATTATGTCAATACTTGTCACAATGTCATTTTTTGGCTCCTGGTCTGAGATGTTCCATCTCCCAGGATGATATGACTTTATCTGCAGAATAACACCCACTAATTAGAATATTAATTCTCTTTGAAGGTGCTGAGAACTTCAGTGGCTGTTGTGTTGTGTTGGATAAGTATCATGATGGGACCATGATGCCATTGATGGTGGAATAGGAAGGAGGAGTGAAGTGAGGGCTCCTCTTTTCACAGGATCACAGAAGTGGAGGGGTTGGAAGGGACCTCCAGAGATCATTGAGTCCAACCCCCTGCCAAAGCAGGTGCCCTAGAGCAGGTTGCACAGGCCCACCAAGTTGGGTTCTGTGAAGGACTAAATGGGGTTGAATTTGTACCAGTTAGAATCAGTCACACGGGTTGGAAGAGACCTTTAAGATCATTGAGTCCAACCCCAGCCTGACCCACCTAGTCCACCTCTAGGCCATGTCCTTCAGCCCCTCAGCTCTTGGCCTTTCCAATCCCTCCAGGGATGGGGACTCCACCAGTGCCCTGGGCAGCCTGTTCCAACACCTGACAACCCTTTCAGGGGGAAATTCTTCTGGTGTCCAACCTCAATCTTGTTTCTTGAGAGAAGAGACCAACCCCACATCTCTGCATCCTCCTTTCAGGGAGTTGGAGAGAATGAGAAGTTCTCCCCTCAGCCTCCTTTTCTCCAGACTCACAAGCTCCACAGCTCCCTTAGCTACTCCTCAGAGGACTTGTGCTCCATACCATGTCCCAGCTCCCTCAGCTGCTCCTCATAGGACTTGTGCTCCAGACCCTTCCCCAGCTCCCTCAGCTGCTCCTCATAGGACTTGTGTTCCAGACCCTTCCCCAGCTCCCTCAGCTGCTCCTCACAGGACTTGTGCTCCAGACCCTTCCCCAGCTCCCTCAGCTGCTCCTCACAGGCCTTGTGCTCCAGACCCTTCCCCAGCTCCATTGCCCTTATCTGGACACACAACAAAGATGTTGAACAGGGCCAGGCCCAACATGGACCCCTGAGGGACACCACTCGTGACCAGTCTCCACTTGGACATGGAGCTGTTGCCCACCACTCTCTGAGTGTGGCCATTGAGCCAGTTCCTCATCCACTGAGTGGTCCATCCATCAAAAGTATGTAGGAAATGGTTGTGGGTTGGTGATTCCTGAGTGAGGAGGGACTGGTGAAGCATCACTGTCATCAAGAATCTTCTGGAAAATGAAGTCTATTGGTAATACAAGGTGGATATTAGCATTAATAACTCATTTACTCAAGAAAGCTTTTAGGAAACTGTAATTAATGGGAATAATTTAGCAATATTTCAAATTAAAAATGTGCACCTTTGTTACAAGGCCCTTGGAGGAGGTGGCTTCAAGCACTTAATTGCTGGGAGGGTTTTTTTTTTTTGGAGTCATAATTAATGTTCTTGCCAAGTGTGAGGAGGACAGGAGAGCAGAGTCTTCATCACACACCTTGAATCATTTCACTGAGATCAAAGCTTCTCTTCCACTTAACAAGAGAAATTAATTTCCTGAAGAATGTTGGTGTCAAACACCCTGATAACAAGCTGGTTGATTTATTAATTATTTAATGTCACTATAAGGCCTACAAAGCTGGAAGTATTAGCATTAAGGTGATGTCTAGTGACATTAGTCCCTAATATTTGTAAGTAGATGCTCTGGGTTCAGATCTTTCAGCCTAAAATCATTAATTCTCCTCAGAAAAATCCATGGAAAACCCTAGTTTGGGGCAAGGAGAAAACCAAACCACACAGGAACCTAGTTGGAAGGGACCTTTCAGATCATCAAGTCCAACCACCACCATGATCTCCCAAAACCACCACTAAACCATGTCCATCAGCACCACATCTTCCAGTCTTCTAAATCCCTCCAGAGGTGTTGACTCCACCAACTCTCTGGGCAGCCTGTTCCAATGCCTGAAAACCTTCTCTGGGGAGAAATTTTTCTTAAAATCAAGTCTAAACCTCACTTGGTGCAGCTTGATGAAGCTTCCTCTTCTCCTGTCACTTGTCATTAGGGGGAAGAGATTATCCCCAACCTCTACAATTTATCTTCAGGTGGTTGTAAAGCACAAGATCTGCCTTGAGCCTCCTCTTCTCCACATTTAATAGCCTCAGGTGGCCATAAGATGTGTCTTCCAGTGTCCTCACCACCTTGTTCTCCTTCTCTGGACCCACTCCAGCACCTCAATGTTACTCCATCATAAAACCAGTAAGGAAAGAGGTTTTTTTCCCATTTTTATGCCTGTATGGGAAGAGAGTCCATGAACTGTGTAGGTGAAGAATTGATCTTCAAACATTTCCCTTTGAGCTCTGTTGGAAGAGAATATTTTCCCCACCTTTCTTATTTCTTCAGAAGAGTGTTGAGCAGTTGCCCTACTGAAACAAGTGAATCCCAGAATCCCTTGGGTTGGAAGAGACCTTTGAGGTCATCAAGTCCAACCCCACCCTGACCCTGCTCAGGCCACCTCTAGCCCATGTCCTTCAGCACCTCATCTCTTGGCCTTTCCAATCCCTCCAGGGATGGAGACTCTACCACTTCCCATGGCAAACATGACTCTTCATTTGGGGTAGTTTTAGGCTAATTTGTGATGCTTATTTTTAGAAATATTTAATTTTTTATTAGTATAGGAGAGAATGAGGCATCAGGATGTTGGGATAAAGTGTGATGTGTCCTTTAATTTGATGGAAATGTCATCAGGCTCCTGGACAAAGCTTTGCAAGAGGTGCAGTTGTCACAAAATACTTTATTTAAAAAAAAAAAACCCTAAAAAGCTGAAATATCAAAATTCTCCACCTAGAAAAAAAAAATTAAAGCTTCTGGGGGTGATTTAAAAATAAAAATCATTTGAGTGTCATGTGAAACCGCTTTGTCTTCACTATTTTTGCACGTTCCTTGGAACACAAAACCCATTTCACTCTACAAGTCCTTTTCCCTGCCAATAATTTTTCAAGATGTTGATGAATTTTAGCCCTGTTTGACAGGGGAGCAGGTGTTTATGGGATATGAAGCTCCTACATAATTAATGAAGATGAGGAGCTGAGGAAAGGAGAGATCCAATCGATGAGAGCAGCAGGAAAGCTGGAGAGCAACTCATCTATGAGGTTTTGGAGGCAACCTCAGACAAGTGAGATGTTTAAATAAGGTTTGAATTGGAGGACAGGAGGTTTAGATTGGATGTGGAGAAGAAATCCTTCATGGGAAGGGTGGGGAGGTCCTGGAACTGGGTGCTCAGAGAAGCTGGTGGTACCCCTAGGAGGGTTCAAGGCTGGGTTGGATGGGGCATTGGGCAACCTGAGCTGGTGGGGGTGTCTCTTTCCATGGCAGGGGAGGCACTGGGTGGGCTCTGAGGTCCATTCCCACCCAAACCTTTCTGTGGTGAGTGCTGTGACCAAAGAAAAGGCAGGAGCAAGGGCTGGTTGTGTCAGGGCATTATACTGGGAGATATTTTGGGGATCCCTTCTATTACCTTACTATATCTACAAGAACATTCTGGGTTTGATTGGATATAATCACCTTCCAGCTAATTAAAAATTAGAATTTCACCCCACTTTGGGAGTAGAATATTGCATGGATGATGTCTACTGGATCTCTACTGTGTCCTGTGGACAAGGGGTGGGAAAGTGCTTAATAAGGTCAATCCAGCACAGTTATTCCTTCCTGGCTGTTGGCTCCTCGTAAAGATTTGGTTTCTTATTAGCATAATAAAATTAGAAATGATCATTAAGATTAGAGGTATGATCCATATGCAAATGATGATGTAGGATGCAAGATGGTGGGTACTTTGCTTCATATTCTCAAGTCAATTAAGTTTGGCCACAGGCAGGGCCACCAAGTTCCAGGCCTGCAGCTAGACAAGGTTGCCCAGGACCCATCCAACCTGGCCTTGAACCCCTCCAGGCTTGGGGCATCCCCCACCTCTCTGGGCAGCCCCTTCCAGCACCTCACCACTCTCTCATTGAAGAACTTCCCCTGATCTCCAACCTGACCCTTCCCTCCTCCAGCTTCACTCCATCCCCTTGTCCCACCACTATCTACACTTGTGAAAACCCATTTCCCTCCTGTCCTTATGTTCCCTTTAAGTCCTGGGGGGCTGCAGTGAGGTCCCCCCACAGCCTTCTCTTCTCCAGGCTGCCCCAGCCCAGTTCCCTCAGCCTGTCCTCACAGGGGAGCTGCTCCAGCCCATGAGCATCCTTGTGGCATCCTCTGAACCCTCTCCAACAGCTCCACATCTTCCTTGGGAATTGGGGGCCCCAGATCTGGCCACAGGACTCCAGATGGGGCCTCCTAAAGGCAGAGTAGAGAGGGACAATCCCATTCCTGTCCCTGCTGCCACCCCTCTGCTGATGGAGCCCAGGAGACCATTGGCCTTCTGAGCTGGAAGAGCTCACTGCTGCCTCATGGGCAGTTCCTCACCCATGAGGACCTCCAGGTCCTTCTCAGGAGGTCTCTCCAGGAGCTCTTCTCCCAGCCTGTATCTATGTCTGGGATTCCTCTGGCCTAAGTACAAGACCCTACACTTTGTGGTGTGAAACCTGAGGTTCACCTGGACCCTGATGATGATGTTTAATTCCCATTTTTGGAGTCATTTGGAATCTCACATCTTGATTTGCCTCCTGGAACTTTAGTGAGAAGGAAGACTGGGAGGTTCAGGGGTCTGAGGGCAAGATTTATTCATGAGAAACAGGCAGGATTTTTAGTTTTCAGTCAGGAAAACATTTCCATACCACTTATTTGATTATTCTTATACCTTATAGTTTTGATTGAGCAGAATTTCTGGCAGTTTACACAAGAAGTGGAGTAAGGCAGCAGGTTCCTCATCCCAGATATTCACATCATCCCTGTTAGTCAAATGTTTTCTTATTCCCCTGAAAATTGTCTGGCAATAATGTAGTTTGGCTCCTGTTTTGCATCTAGTTTAAACTTGCACAACAAGTAGGTGTAAAATCTGGGCAAATTAAGGAAAAAATCCTGAAATAAAGCTGCTAATTAAGCAGCTGGGGTTGGGTTTATTCCCTTTTTTATTTAAAAACTAGGATCAGACTGGTGAAAACAGGCCAATTTTGAATCATAGAATGATTAGAGTTGGAAGGGACTCCCAGAGGTCATCTAGTCCAACAAGAAGCAGGGACACCCCCAACTAGATCACGTTGCTCAAGGCCTCATCCAACCTGGTCTTGAACATCTCCAGGGATCCAGGGGCATCCACCACCTCCCTGGGCAACCTGTTCCAGTGCTCCACCACTCTCACAGCAAAGAACTTTTTCCTCATCTCCAATCTAAATCTCCCTCCCTCTATTTTAAACCCATCACCCCTTGTCCTGTCACATCAGGCCCTCCTGAACAGCCTCTCCCCATCTCTCTTTGGGATTGCCCCAACCCAATGCCAGATTGTCTTTTAATCTTTCAAATTCCTATTTCAGAAGGTGATTCCAGTAGATATCTTGGAGTCTTGAAGGCTGCTGTGGGTTTTTAGGCTGGTCATCATCCACCAAGTGTGGTGGGAGTCATCAGGACAACCCCCCCTGGCAGGGGGTGGCATTTGCATCTCTGCCTTTGAGTGTCAAAGCTCATCACAGAGCCCCCTCCGTCCACTTGACAGTTGTGGCAAATAAGAACCATTTATTCTTGACAGCTTTAGTAACAATATCCACTAATTTATGCAGAAGTTCTCCTGGGATAATTGGGATGCAGACATGCTCTGCAGAAGAGCCCAGGGGTAGGAGGGAGACCCCTGGTTTACCAACTGCTACTGGGAGGGAGAGGCTGTAGGCCGAGCAGATTGGCCCTTTTCAGTCGGAATTAAGGGTGATAAAGGAGGTTGGAAGACAAAGCCAACCCTGTGTGGGTCATCTGTCAGGATCTAGGGAGAAAAGGAACCAGTTTGGCTCAAAAAATGCCTCTGATTTTTTGAGAAATCTGAGAAATTTTTTTGAGAAATCTCTGAGAAATCTGATTTTTAAGGGTGGATAAAAACCTCAATGGAAATGTTGAGTTTTCACGTGGAGAAACACCTCATTTCCCTCTCTTTAATTTCAAACCCACCATTTATCAAGCAGAAACTCCTCAGCTTTTTTTTTTTTTGTGGTGATTTGGAAAGCTCAGGGAATAAATTATTCAAATTATGGCTGACAATGTGGGGTTTGTGGGAGGAGGGGACATTGTAGATGGATAAAGCAACAGAAGTGATGCCTGCCAGGTTAAGAGGTGATGCTAAAAATTAAAGAATCATTTAAAAATACACAGAATTCCTATAAATTTTCTCTCATCTTTGGAAATATTCAGCTTTTTATTTAGCTACCATACACAACAAGGTGATTTTTGTCTGTATTTCCTTCTGAGAGCTCAGGTCCAGATCTACAGATGGTAAATATTTGCATAATTTAAGTCTTTAAGATCTAAAACTCCAACTATGCTAATTTATGCTGAGACTCTTCTGCTTTTTTTTGTGACTCTGGGAAAAAAAAAACCCACAAAAAACCCCCAAATCCCCCCTCCTCCTCCAGATACCAAGAGGTAGAGACAAGAAGCAGGAAGGTTAAATTGAATTTCATATGCTGTAGCCAATGGGCACCTGCTGCTTTGGAGCTCAAGGTTGGTTGGTGTTAATGTGTTTATGACTTGGCTTGTGCTGCTGAATCACTCAGGTTTGACTCAGAATTCTCTCTTTTCACTTCAGAAGTGAAGGTTTTGGAGGGATAATGTCCTTTTTTTTTTGTCTCAGTTCCCATCTGCTGTTAATTCAGTGGTTCCTGCTGGGGAGGACTCAGTTGGGCACCTCTTTATGAAAAACAGAGTGTTTTGGGCTGTGCAATGAGTTTCTGGAGAACAAGGTGATGATAATCCACCCCTTCTCCCCTGTGGCTTTTTGATTCTAGTATAGAAATCTTTGGGGAAAGCAACTGTTGTTCCAGACAGAACCCAGTGACTCCCTCTGACCCACATCAATAGGACCTATATATTTACATATATCATCTCTGGTTCCTCTAGAGTTCTCCTGATGATTTGGTTTTGTTCCATGGCATATGCTCAGGGTGGTTTCTGGTCTTCTATTTGTTGGATATTATGGGAAAGTTCTTCATGGAGAGAGTGGTGAGGGGCTGGAAGGGGCTGCCCAGAGAGGTGGGGGATGCCCCAACCCTTGAGATGTTGAAGGCCAGGTTGGATGAGGCCCTGAGCAACGTGATCTAGTTGGGGGTGTCCCTGCTTCTTGCAGGGGGGTTGGACTAGATGACCTCTGGGAGTCCCTTCCAACTCTAGCCATTCTATGATTCAAAATTGGTCTGTTTTCACCAAAAACCTGTGTGTAGCTCTTGGGTCCCCAGTACAGGAAAGCCACAGAGCTGTTGGAGCAAGTTGTGAGGCCACAAAGATGATCAAGGGGCTGGAGCACCTCTCCTATGAACACAACCTTGGAGACTTGGGCTTCTTCACCTGTGAGTAGAGAAGGGTCTGGCAAGACATTGAGGCCTGAAGAGACCTCCAGGGTAGTTGGAAGGGGATTGTTCACCATGGGAGGGCAGTGATAGGACAAAGGGCTTCAAGGTGAAAGAGGGTTGGGTTGGGTTAGATTAGACATCTAGAAGAAATTCTTCACTCTGAGGGTGGTGAAGTCCTGGCACAGGTTGCCCAGAGAGGTTGTGGAAGCCCCATGATCCCTCCAAAGCCATCTTGGATGGGGCTTTGGGCAGCCTGGTGTAGTGAAGATGATGCTTCAGGACTTCACTATTTCCTCAGCTTACACAATGACATTCTTGAAGCTCTGGTGAAGTCCCTTGGCCACTCAATCTGGACAGATTTATGGTGCAGGTCTCCACAGATCCTTTCTGAGAGTCAGAATCCAACCATACAATATTCCTGTTGTCAAAAGGAGAAGAAACTCCTCCAGTAGTCAGAACACCAGACAGAAGGTGCCATGTCCAGCTAGGAAGATTTATTTACAGGTCAACTACTCCACAGTTACACCACTTTCCCTTTCAGAAAGCAAAGTCATGATTTATTATGGGCTGGTTTTGCATGCACCAAGTAATTTTGAGAGAGGAGCCTCCGAAAAGGGCAATTTATCTATTTACAGGAGGGGGAAAGTGACTCCCAAAGTAAAAGTCAGCAAAAGATTTAATTAACCTTTTCACTATAAATCTACCTCCATTGATTTGTCTCCTGTTGCCTCCTCCTTCTCCTTGTTCTCTTTGGGGCAGATTGGTTTGGTTGTGTTTAGATATTTCATGCTTCAAGTGCTTTCTGGCAGCTCCAGCCTGTCTCACTCTGTGGAAAAAAAAAAGGTGATTTTTTTTATTATTATTATTTTTTCTCTATTTCTGGGTCTCCCCTAGTGATTTTTGGGCTGCTTTATTACTTCCTCTAGCCCTGATAAAATTTTTAATTGGAAAAATCAACACAGGCCCAAGAGTACAGGGTCAGTGGTGAGGTTTTGTAACCCACCAGGGGTAAAAGTTTGAAATATTAGTTTTACCTCAGGGCTTTACAATTTCCCTTGGAAGAATGGTTTTTGTGGGAGCCAAGGAAGGTGTGTTCCAGCATTTGGAGCCTGACTTTTGAATGATAATCAGAATAATTTATAGCTTTTTGATTTGCTTGCCTATTTTAAAATATCTTTGGTTTGGAGTGTGTTGAGGCCGTGGCTGCAGCTTCTTTTAGGCCTGTTGATATGAGCTGCTTGGATGAGCTCTGCCAAAATTAGCCAAAATTACCCAAAATACCTCTCCAGAAATCAAGTTAGGGTTAAATGAAGAATTTACTTGGCCTGGAGGGTGGAGTAGTGAGGTGGGTTGAGAGCTGGTTGAAGGGAAGAAGCCAGAGAGTTGGGATCAATGGGGCAGAGTCTGGCTGGAGGCCTGGAACCAGTGGAGTCCCTCAAGGGTTGGTACTGGGACCAGTATTGTTTAATGTCTTCACTGATGACCTGGCTGAGGGGACAGAGTGCACAGTCAGCAGTTTGCTGAGGCCACCAAGCTGGGAGGGGTGGTGACACCCCAGGAGGTTGTGCTGCCATTCAACAAGACTCAGCCAGGCTGGAGAGCTGGGCAGGGAGAGATGGGATGAGATGGAACAAGGGCAAGGGCAGGGTCTGGGGTCTGGGGAGGGACAACCCCAGGGAGCAGGAGAGGTTGGGGACTGGCCTGTTGG
>VXBZ01006749.1:5433-24338 GCA_013399135.1 Heliornis fulica
GGATGCCCCATCCCGGGAGAAGTTCAAGGCCAGGTTGGATGAGGCCCTGAGTCACCTGATCTATTTGGGGGTGTCCCTGCTTCTTGCAGGGGGATTGGACTAGATGACCTCTGGGAGTCACTTTTAACCCTAATCACTCTATGGTTCTATGATTCTATGAGGACAGGCTGAGGGTCTCTTTAGCTTGGAGGAGACTGAGGGATGATCTCATTAATGAGAGTGAGTGTCAGGATGGATCTAGGCTCTTCTCAGTGATGGCCAGTGACGGGACAAGGGGCAATGGGTCCAAGCTGGCACAGAGGAAGTTCCATCTTAATATAAGGAGGAACTTTCTCACTGTGAGGGTGACAGAGCACTGGAACAGGCTGCCCAGACAGGTTGTGGAGTCTCCTTCTCTGGAGACATTCAAGACCAATCTGGACACTTTCCTGTGTGATTTCATCTAGGTGATCCTGCTGGGGCAGGGGGATTGGACTAGATGATCTTTCAAGATCCCTTCCAACTCCTAAAGTTCTGTGATTCTGAGAAAGAGGACCCCCACACCCATACGGGAATCTCCTCCTGGATGAGATTTCTACCTCTCAGTATAGGCAAACTTCATCTAGAGCAGACTGTCAAAATACATGCCTGCTTCTCTTCCTGGACCTATGATATGGCCATGACACTAATTTAATACTTGATAACAAAGAGCTGGTTCCTACTATCTAAAATAATAAGGATGTGCCTGCTTGCTCTCTCACACACACACACCCTCGCCGCCCCACCCCCCTTAAAATCCAGCGTGCTTTCCAATTGCTATTCTGTTCTGTGGTGCTCTGAAGCAGAGAGAAACATACACACACTGTTTGGATATGACCGAAGAGTTTAAGAGCTATTTTTGAAGTTGTTTTTAGAATTGTATCACTTATCATGAAGCCTACAGCTCCAAATCACTCAAAATAAGTGCAGCTAAGGTTTACATGGAACAGACTGAGGCATCTGAGTGAGCAATCACACACACTGGGAGATGAAGTCAAATTTAAGACTTCAGTTTCCAAATCAGCAACATCTTGACCAAGTATAACGTCCTGACCTTTCATCTGGACAAACAGACCCCACAGAAAACAAAGGGTAACATAAACTAGAAGCAGCAGAGTGCTTGCAACTACTTTTCTGTTATATTCTTTATGTCAGCTAAAATCTTTCCTATGTCTTGCATTAGCAGAGCCCAAATACAGACCAGGGATCTGCAGTTTGGCTTTAACGAGCATGTTGCTGACCTGTGGTCAGCTCCTCCTGTAACCAAAGCAGGTGGAATTAGCTTTTCTGCTGTGCAATTTTGTAACCAAGGTGATAGATTGTGGTAGGTGAGATAATGGGTGGTGAAGCTAACTGACCATGGCAATGAACAATGCTGTTACACTTCTTGTACGGTCCTACCCCATCTTGACAATGGCCCAAAGAATGTTAATCTTGCAGGTGGTTCTGGACAGGCGAACTACATAAGGTTGGTGACAATGCACATGCCCACGAAGAAGGGGTCATCTAGCAAACACAGGTGTAAGACCACCAATGACCACAATGAACCCTCGGGGAACACTGACTCAAGTCACAGACCATGTGTGACAGGGAGAAGAATATACAGATAGCTTCCAAGAAACCATTATCATAAGACTTCCCTTTTCAAGAAATTTAATGAATATGCCTACCTCTATTCTATATAACCTGTATGTGCTTGATTGCACGGCATGCACATTCAATGGAGCTATCCGCGGTGCATCCAGCGCTGCGATAAAGAATGCCTGCCTTTTAACACTACATTGTTGCTATGAGCTTTATTCCCAGTTTTTGGTAACATTCCCTTTGATTTAGTGTCCCCTGAGAACCACACACAGAATCCTCACAATGCAAAAAATTACAAACTCTTAGCAGTTCCTTTCCTTACAAAAAATCGTGATGAAGGTCCTGCAAAAACAGTCCCCAACCCTGCCAAGTGTTATATATCTCTGTAAAATACCTCACTGTGCTAAACATCCAGAGAGGGAAACACTTGGGATCTTTAGCTAGGAGAGGCTTTCTGCAGCCAGAGGAGCATGCGTGAAGCAAACAGGAAATTTTCATCCTCCTTTATAGTTGCCAGCAGTGTGTGAGGGTGAAAAAGCCAGACACCTCAGCAGTGCTCAGCACTGATTCTCAGCTTCCTTCACAAGGGGGAAGCAAAGCTAAGCCAGGCAATCGCTGTTTCCCTGTGCTCAGAGCATCTCTCGAGCCAGGGAGGTGGCTGGTTGTACCTGACTGTTGTGACACTGCTTGCTGAAGTATAAGGTGGGCGCTATGTTAAGTGAAACACCCCACTGCTGGCTTTAAACACACTTAAGGAACTGGATAACTGAACCAGTGCAGTATCTTTTCTTCTGAATCATACTAAATAACTATAATGGATTGCTTTTAAAAAAGATATATGTTAATTAATTCCTCAGGGCATAAATATTCCTTCAATACTACATTCATGTAGTATTCATTAATACAAGCACTAGATTAGTTTGGAAAATACATGGTATCATAGGAACCTAATCTTCCATGTAAAATCTTTTTTTTTTTCCATAAAGCATATAGTTACATGCTTTAAATGTTTCACTGTAACATTAAAATCCAGCATATGACAAAACATCAGCTTTTATAATGTAAGGCAGTGCACAATGAGCATGTGCTTCACACCCAGCAACCTCCTTTGGAGCACGTTATTTTTAGCCGAAAGGTACACTTCCCACTGTTTATTTTAAAATTAATTTGAAATGCAACTAGCTGACAGAATCAACATCTGTGAAGATGCGGCTTAGAGATTTATGCAAATGGTGATTTTCTGAATTAATTTGTGTTATAGAAAGACTGTCAATTTCTTGAGTATTTATGCCTTATTACTTAATTAGCTGTTTTGATGATGGAAGTCAAACTACCTTTTTATTTATAGTGGAAGATTGGCAAAGGTTTGATCGAACGTATGAGCCAAGGTGCCAGTTCTGGTATTTTGTCCAACTATTACAGGGGTGGTGCCACAGAAAATTACCACTTGCTTATGGCTATCATGCACCTGACTTGTAACTGCTGCTTGTCCATAAAATATTATGGGCCACACCCCAACGGCCTTATTCATGGAATCAGTCCTTCAATCAGTGAGATTGATTCTGCAACTAAAGCTAACAGCATTATTTAGGACAGTGGTGTGACATGCTTATGAACTGTTCTACCTGTGTAAATTCACCTTTTTCTCCTAACACTGTCCTGACTGCTCAATAACACCCTGAGAGAAGAGTAGGTGTCCTGTAAAACTGTGGCAGTGGCACTGAGATTGTAACTCCACCTGACAATTAAGACTACAACGTTCAACATTTTTAATGGATGATGCTTAGGTTGAACTAACATTTCACAATTTGAGCTTTCTCCAAGCTCAATGGTAGGAGCTAAGTCCTGTTTTATTCACTGAAGACTGGGGCATTTTTTGACGCTGAGATCAGTTGGGCCTGGCTTTCATCCTGTGTTGACCCATTTAAGAGAAGAGCAGCATTCTCATCTTTGTACCTTGTGACACTGAGTAGTCAGCACATTGCCTCAGACCTCAAGAGAAACCAGAAACATAGCAGTTGTTTAACACACACTAACACACACTAACAATATGCTTTGTTTTCCATACAGTGATTTTTAACGTTTCTTAGTAGCCATCTTACACCAATGCCTTTGAACAGACACCACCTGCATTCCTTCTCTGGGGGCCCCATCTGCCCCCTATCTTTCTCATAGTTAAGTATGAGCAGCACAAGAAGATGAGCAAAAACCAGAGATGGCAGATCTGTTGAAAAGAGGACAGGAAGCATTTATATTTTAATAGTTAGCATTAGAGAGAAAGCCAGTCCATTTGGGAAGTTGCAATGGCCAAAAGAAAAGTGAAATTTGTAACCATGGCAACACTGAGCTTGTGCCTATTGACTGTTGTCAGGAAACCATGTGAAAACATGCAATTTAGAGGCATTAGCGAAAGGAGGAGGTCTACTTGTTCCAAAACCCATACTGAGCTTTCTTATAAAGCACTTTCAAAAATGATTTTAGGTTTTGTCTGTTTCTGTGCAGAAGGCATTTTAATGTACAAACTCAAAATTTTGCCTCTAGTGTCACCATCTTTGTTAGCGTTCTTGTCTTCTCTGTGTTTAGAACAGAAAAAGTCCACAGCAACAATCCTGGCAATTCTAAGGGTTGTTCTAAAGCCCCAACAATTTTACTGTGGCAAATTCTGCTGATGCAGACCTCACACTACTGCCTACGTTTTATCATTTTATAATTGTCATTGTAAACGGACTAAGTGGACTTTACTCGGAGCAGAGAATACGGGCGGGAATCTCCCAGCTTCCTCCGGACTCACACCATCACTCATACTGTCAACCACAATTTCTGAGTACAAAATCCACACTGACTCTTATCACTCTATTAAAGAGATGTTTCATTAGAAAACAACAAACAGAAAACACAGGCCACAGCAAATATGCTGTGATCTGTGTTTCAGTGAAATGTCTTTTTGGGAAATGCTTGCTTTGGCAGGGGGTTTGGACTCCATGATCTCTCCAGGTCCCTTCCAACCCCTACAATTCTGTGATTCTGTATATTCAGGTAAACTGTATATTTTAATAAGTATTTTCTCACTCTTCAAACAATTATTTTAGTATATACATATATCAGCTAAAGTTCAGTATGATGCCTCTTACTGAGGCCTAAATGGCCTTGGATTTGAAATATACAAAATAGTTTAAAACTTCGCTAACATCTTGATCTATTTTGGCAATGTTTTCATGGAAGAGAATCTTTCTCAGGTACTTACACAAATTTATCTAGTTAAAATGTGCTGGTAGTTGTAAATCTTGTCTTATTTTAAGAATACTACAATAACATTGTATACTACTTGTATACAATACAATGTATTGTTTACACTGTATAACTACGTCATTGCCATTTAATATAAATTTTTTTTAAAATTGATAAACAAATTCCATGATGATTTCAAACTTGGAAGTTCTTTCTCAGAAGTTATACATAGGTTGGTCATACAGTAAGGTAGTACTATCACTTTCTTTTCAAACAGACGTCTGACTTGAATAGAAAAGTTTATTATACCCCTTTTGCCTTCTTCAGCAGTGAAAAAGGTGATTTATGCTGAATTCTCTATGATCCTACGGGCTTCTTTTCTAAGCAGGTTTTTGAAATAGAAATCGTGGTGTTACATTCTTCCCTGTGGGTAGGTATTTTTTATCTTACATTTGATGGCCAGCTTCCCATACATAAGTCCAGGTTGATAATTAAAAATTGTTGCCTAGCCATTTTGTTTGCTAAATGCATGGCCCTTGAGGCTGCCTTATTCATTGTTCTTTAATTGTACCAACCATGGCATTTTCACTAAAATAGATACATTGGATAACCAAGCTCGAATGACAGAAACAAATAAATTATCACTGGAACCAATCCACTCGGTCTAATCCATTATTAAAGAAATGGCAGTATTTTCATTCAGAACAGCGTGCTTCAATAAATACATTATCTCCAATTTCCACTTATTTTCAATGTTCTGTTCTGAGTTAACGCAGTGCCCATAAATATCCATTATTTATACCCAAAAGGCAAACTTATTTTGTCAATGCAGACAGGTTTTATAACCCTGTGTAAAAAAGCTATTCCTGTACAAATCAAGAACAATCACTTTCATAATATGAAAATATCAATCGTGGGTAGACATGCTTTATATAAATTTTGTGGCTAATATTCACAGTTGTGCAGGAATCCTATTTCTGTAAGATGCAAGAGTGCTGTTAAGCCACATATTTTGCCGTGTCATCCTCAGGGTGCATATCTAGAATTTCTTAATAGTCCCTCAACTGTGGAAACAGAATATCGAACCTGAAGAAAGACCAATTTCACTACTGAAGGATTACAGGAAGTCTATTACATCCACAAAATAAAATTCTCTTATACACACAGTTTATGTGGAGATAAACCGATTCTCAGAAGCAAAGGAAGACCCCTAATATGACAAGAAAGAGGATATATCAAGGATAAAAAAATAATAACAAGCAACAAGTAATCAATGCTTTATATACTTGCCCGTGGGAAGGTTGTAAATCTATCCAGTTCTTCCACAAAGCAAAACATCTGTAAACTGATTGCTGACATTACGATTAAAAGGCTGGCAGTAAATACCACCAAGCTCCCAAGTTTTTTCCCTGGTCCAAATATCTTATAGACAAAGTCCTCTAAAGCAGGAGAAATCTTTATAAGCCGAACTACTCTAAGAACCTGCAAAGGAAGAGAAAATACAACACTGCATTAATTATTTGATTGTACTGTTAATCAACAATATTTCACAGAACCAGAGACTTTGAGGCCAAAAAGGGACTTGCAGCCTTGTAGCCCAGTACATGCTGCCACTGCTTGTTACAAACCACAGCCTGTGTGCTGGGTTAAGAACACAAGCCCTGGAATCTCTCAGGCTTTGTCTGTACTTATCCTGGCCTGCCTGGTAAAGCTGCTTTTGAGGTAGAAAAGGCAAAAAAGGCATAGGCAGAACACACCACAAATAGTCCACCCGAATGTAATGTGGAATTACAGACTATTGAAGGTTTATAGTCTGTTACCAAGCATTAGAAGGGCTTCAGGCCCTTCTAATCCAGAAGGCACCCTTCAGTCAAAATATAGCAATCTAAATTCAGCAACTACGAATCTACAGCAGTGTTTGGGTTTGATGTTCACAACTGCTAAAAGTTCCTATCTCTACTAAATGGACAGGCTCCTGAACAGTCTTTGTAGAAAACTCTGCTCTGAGCAGCAGGCTGGAGGAGATGACTTTGCGAGGCCACTTCCAACCCACATTTTTCTATGATTCGTTTTTTTGTTAATACCAGATGACATATCTGCAAAAAGAATTGCCAACTCTTCTTCAAGTCATCTTTCCATTTCAGTGACCCCAAGACAAAACTACTTGGCACTGTGTACTGTATAATCTAGGAAGTCTGGTAATGAACTTATTTTTGCTATTTCAATATTTTGGGTAGCATTTCTCAGTACCAGAGGAAAACCATTGACATATTTGACGTTGACATCTCTCAGTATTATAGCCAAGGCAGAACTGTGATCCTGACCCATCCACTGCTGACTCTACCTTGGAAAAGCTGCTGACAGCTCTCATCCTCCTATTTCTGCCACTCATGGTGGCACAAACAGTGACATTACATTGGTAACAACAAGAGGCAGTGGCAGCCATGGCAGTTGCTGGAAACAACTGACAGGAACATAGGAGGCAAATGAGATTCTGCAGTTCTTAGTGAAGAAAAAGAGTCTCTAGCCCAAGGTACTGCCAATATTTCGACAAGAATCATATTGAAACTGAAAGGTAGGAATTATAAGCGCAATTATAGGCTGACCGATGTACAAGTCAAATACAATTACCGTGCTGGTTTTGGAGAGAAAGTAAGTTTGACAGAAGGATATGGTAGCTGTTTACAGAAAGGCTTCGCTGTTTCTCATAGCTTGCTAATAACATACACCTCTGCATTTTGCATGAAATTCATCTCCCTAGCTATCCATCAGGTATGCAGAATATGTTAGTCATCTAGGTTCTACTGTCAAAGAAGGGAGAGAGGAAAAGCCAGCTCAGGAAAACAGTTTATTCCAAACACACACCAGACTCCTTGTGTGAGATGGGGTGAAAACTTCACTATCCTCAGTAGTTTGGAAAGGTGTTAGATACAGAGGTTACACTAGGAAGTTTAACTTTCACAACAACTTTCACTAGAACAGGTTGCCCAGGGAAGTGTTGAATGTCCCCTCCCTAGAGGTGTTCAAGGCCAGGTTGGACGGGGCCTTGACCAGCCTATTCTAGTGAGAAGTGTCTCAGCCCATGGCAGGGCAGTTGGAACTTGATGAAGGTCCCTTCCAGCCCTAATCATTCTATGATTCTATGATTCCACAACCAGTAGAACAAGGTGAGATAAGGGTCTTTCTTTCAAACTGGTACCGTGATCACATTACATTATCTGAGTATGCGAAACTGGGTACCAAGACAGTGACAGACAGTGAGAGCAGTGAGATTTCAAAGTACTACCATCATATAAATATGGTGCCTTCTTACTCAGAAATCTTGCAGTGTAAATGTGTGGATGAAAAGCTGGACATAAGCCACCAATGTGCATCTGCAGCCCATGAAGGCCAAGAGCACCCTTGGCTGCATCAAAAGAAGTGTGGCCAGCAGATCTGCCCCTCTACTCTGCTCTGGTGAGACCTCACCTGGAATTCTGTGTTTGGCTCTGGAACCCTCAGCACAAGGACATGGACCTGTTGGAGCACATCCAGAGGAAGGCCATAGAAATGACTGATGGGCTGGAGCACCTCTCCTATGAGGACAGGCTGAGCTTGTTCAGCTTGGAGACAAGAAGGCTCCAGGGTGACCTTATAACAGCCTTCCAGCACCTGAAGGGTGCCTATAAAAAAGCTGGGCAAGAACTCTTTATGAGGGCATGTAGCTATAGGACAAGGGGTAATGGTTTTAAACTAGAAAAGGAGAGATTCAGATTGGCTATCAGGGCAAAATTCTTCAATATGGTGGATCACTAGAACTGGAACAGCTTTCCCAAAGAGTTGGTGGAGGCCCCATCCCTAGAGATGTTCAAGGTCAGGCTTGATGGGGCTCTCAGCAACCTGATCTAGTGAAGAAGTCCCTGCTTACTGCAGTAGATTTGTATTAGATGACCTTTAAAGGTTCCTTCCAAGCTAACAAAAAAACCAGCTACCTCTGGTCCTATTAATGCTAGTTTTGACACTGACCCCAGTAGGGTTTCACGCTAGTTGCTATTCTGAGTTCTGTTGTAGATAAACTGTATTACATGCCTTACTTTTTTTCCCTCTTTTTGGGGGGGAGCTTTAACTGACCTTTAAGCCACAAATTAATCAATACTATTTGTTTTTTTTTTTTTTCATTTATTTTCATTAGGTGATAAATTGAATCCAGCAAAAGAACACTCTAATGAACATTTACACATTCTATTTAATTGGCTTGCACATTGTATTAAATTCAAGAGCTGTAGAAGGTGCACTGATTAAGTATAAACATGTGTTAAAAACAAAATAAAAAATCAGAAATACAAAAGAGAAACCACAGCTTTGTTAAAAAGAACAACCACATCTCCTGAAAGGGATGATATTTATTCAGAAAATGACTCCGCAATATTTTCCACAAGCACGAATACAATACCATCTCTTAAGTCATGTATAGGTCAAATTCTATTTAAATCTCTCCTGTTTATGCTGGCTGATTACAGATCTCCACAATAATATGCAAATTCTGTAATTTCTCCACAGATTTTTTTGTTCTATAGATTGCAGCCATGGAATGGTGCTCTGCCATAGGGTTTTTCAAAGTGTTTTTGAATGGATGGACAACAAATTCAAGAGAGGTGGGAGGGTGGACAGTAGCCAACATGGTTGAGAGTGAATGATGTGCTGGCAAAAGGTAATGATAAAGACCAGTGACTAATGCAGACTGAAATATATGCTAAGGCAAACTAGATAAGCCAAATGATATTTCTGCTCACTACCCTGGAATGTGTCAAATATGTGACTTCTGTTTTCAGTAATCTGTTTTGTTGGCTGACAAGGAACACATTTAACCTGTCATCATTAATACCTAAAGGCCTGGAAATATGCCTAACGTCAAAATGTATCCATGTGAAAAAGACTTTTTGACCTTGGTTGATTTGAAAATGTGTTATCAGACTTACCCAGGAGCTTAATTGCAGTGGAATACAGTATGCACCTCCCTTACACACTGACATCAAAGGTAAAGTATTTTCCAACCTCACTGTCATTTGCCTCTTAGGGGATTTGGATTGCAAAATACAACGCAAATCTTTCAGTGTAGCAGGTGCTTTTGCTTGTAAAATGTCTCTCATATTTTGGAAAAAAAAAATAATCACACCCTGATATTTTCTGTCATAAACGCTAGGACTAGCATTTTTGTTTTTTAAAAAAACCAACAAACCACCATCCCTGCCCCATGAAATGAATTGAATCCATTGAAAAATACTTTTATTTTATTATCAACATCTGGCTACATTTTAATTACACTTTCAATCCTGTGACTCATGGATGATGTTATGCATTAAATCCAACATTTTCCTAATTTTTCCTTAAAATTCCTAGAAAGAAATCATCAGATGCAAGTGGGCTTTGCCCTAACAAATATGGACCAACTATTGACTAAGTTGCTACCTGTTTAAACTGAGTGCTCCCAGCTAGATTTCCTGTGTGCTTTTGACTGAAGAATACAATGGCACTCCTCATATATCACCCTTTCTTGCAGGTTAGAAGTATCGTGCCACATTGAATAGCAATATGTTACATATTTGGACAGCAAAATCAAAGCTATAATCATCTAAAAGCCTTCAAATGATACCAGACAAAAGCAAAATAGAATTTGTCATCCTGAAAGGTTTCTTGAGTAGGTTTGTAGAACCATTTAGAAAAATTAAGGATGGCATTTACAAAAGTCCGAAAAGGCCATCATATATAAACCCACGCTTGGGAACACTGCTCCCTCGATACTGTACTCACAACTCACAAGATTACAGTATATGTCACTGTAGCTAAACACATTTATTGACAGGACTCTGTCTGATGACATATTATTTGCCTTAATAATTAATTATTTATCATGCCAATCCATTGTTGAAGAAAGAACAGATATGAATTTAATATATATATTTTTAAAACCCCCTTTCTTTAGCACTGCAGAATATGACACATTATAATAAATTTCTGTGCTTTCTCCCAACTGAAGCAACCCTGAGCACTTCAAGGAGGATGAATGGCAGTCTGACAGAGGAAGTATCAGAAGTCTGAATTAATAATCAGTCCTTCATTGTCTCTCCTTCCTGCTCTTCCCAAAAGTAAAAATGTAGGAAGAGCCTCAATAAACATACTTTCCCTCTAGATAAGAAATGGTTGGAGAGCTATAAAAACAAACACTACGATGATTCTGGAAATAAGACCTCAGAAAACCCCCAGTAACCAGAGCAGAGACTCTTAGGCATGTAACTGTCAAAGAAATTAAGATTTGAAGAAGCAACAACATGAGTACTGAGGCCTTAGGCACAGAAGCCAGGAAAGCAGTGGTGGACACTACAGGAAGGTGATGCTGTAAACAGGTCAAGGCTGAGTGATGGACAGTGAATAAAATAATTCAGAACCTACTGAACAGGGTGGTTCAGACAAGAAATGGGAGTTACTGAAAACAGAAAGGACTTCTCAGCAAAGTTAGAAGGAAGCCTATTTCTGTAAATCCACTCCATAAACATAGTTAAAAATATACATATTTGTTAATGTAAAGATTCTCAAAATGAGTGAATATGGTTAAAATGTAAAAGTAGCTGATCATACCTGAAAATATGTGAACTGAGAGTGATAGAGGTCTGGGTAAATATGCAGTGTGGTTCCAATTACAAGCAGCAACTCAAACTTGTGAAGAGATGAGCTGATGTATCCTGTGAAACCCAAACACCAGATCTTCAGGAGAGCTTCTAAGTCAAATAGAACTGTAAAAGCAACCTAGACAAATACATAAACCAAAAAAGAGGTGTTCAGAACTCTACGTTAAATTAACAAGTTTCTATGTCATTATGTCTATCAAGGTTTTGTACGGCATATAAATAAAGATCTTCACAATATTTAATAAAAACACTCTTTAAATTGAATAAATGATAAATAATACATTTCCTCATATTGGCTCCTACTCTTCCTTAAAATACAGACTTTGTGAAATTCTCTGAAGTTTCAACACAGACATGTATATTCCACAATTTGGAAGGCATGAAATAATAGACCCATCCAGTTGATCTTCCACTTTGTGTAGACAGGTGAAAAGAAGAAAGAATGCGGAGAATTTTTTTTTAAATATGAAGCCACACATACAAACTCTCTGAAGAATTTTAAGAGATCTAGGGAACAAAGATTTACTGATCTCCCACTTGAAAATTCCTGCTTCAATTTCCTAAAACATCCATAGTACAACAGCTGAAGCAGGTAAAAAATGGGTGATGGATCTTAGGCATTAAAATAAATTAACAGACAAAATTAAAACATTCTAGAATTAGTAAATTTTCACAATTTTCAAAAGAGATGGTGCTAAAGAAGTTGAACAAAGACAGTAAGGCGAAAATCTAATTTTAGGTACTGGATGAATGTGGGACTCTTTCAGAGGCCTCACCTGAAATATTTATGTGCTAAAATGCATAATGTTCACCTTGAAAAAAAGGGAGATAATTTTCAATAAATTTACATCTACAAAATTTATTTTGTCTTTCTTCTCTCACCACTGAAAATCCTTCCTCACCTGTCTTCTTAATTTACCATTGTATATACTCTGCAATACTCTTTCCCTCACTTTCCAGCAGCCAGGAAAAGCAATGGAAAAGACTTTTTTCTGTGACTCAGCATTTTCCCACTCTGACCCTTTACACACTTTGGGTCTTAAAAGAGACACTGAAATACTATTAGGTGCCATCTATATGCAACTAACATTTTCAAAGTGCTGTGCAAACATTAACAAAATACAGGTCAAACCTCCCTCTGAATGTCTTTTAAGAGGGAGAGATTGACTGGGTCATAAGGTTTACTGGATATGGCAGGAGATAATGAAGTTAGAGAGTAAGATTTTAATCCTGTGTCTGACAGTTACAATCTCTCGGATGCTGCCTTAATTACTTCGATTATTGAAAATTTTCACCTCTCCAGTCCATCAAAATATATTTATCAGTATAAAAGCGGAGGATTTGTGTGATCGCTAAATAAAATTTCTCATATTTTATGTGTACAGGACTGTCACAAGCAGGACTGGAGATGGAAATTAAATACTGAAGCTTTATGTCCAATGTTTATTCCACTGGTCCACACAGGTGAGCAGAGTCACCAGCTACATTATTTGGCTGACTCAAGGCATGCAAAATAGTTATCAGTCCTCTGAACGACTAAATCAAGGTGAAATGCTTCAGAGTGCACACTAGGAAAGAACTACCACTAAGAAACACTTGTGTGATTTCAGGCATACAAGGAACCATGTACACAGTGAAAGGACACTTTCATGCTCATATTCCTGAACAGATCTGGCTAGATTTTCATCCCTTCTTCTGGTAGCTCAAAACGTTCAAGAACACTAAGTCAAGTTTGAAGAAACTAGCCTTTACATGTAACACAAGGATAATGTTTTATCATAAATTTTAAAATGAAAGCTCACTTTTAAAGGAAAACTTCTAATTGAGTCCCGAAATAACAGCGAGGACAAATTACGAAAATGGAACAGTGGGTAGAAAGCAGCTGGAATTCAGCTACAGAGGAGGTAGTATAACAATGCCATTTAAATACACACAGTCACACTCTTCAAAGCACATAGGCTTCCTATTAAGACAAGACTAACAAATAAGATGTTAAGTGTATTTTAATTTATTCTAAAAAATGTGTGGGCGGGATCATTTGCATTTTACATGCCTGTCAAATAAATTCAAACCACTAGTACTCAAAAATGTATCAAATGGTTTTCATAACATCTGATTACATTTATACACCTGTCTTCCTGCTGACAGAGCTTGTATTATTTTTCCTTCCTTGTAATTAATTACAGAAGATTCAAAATATCTGACTAGAACTTTTTGTTTGGAGTGAAATGTAATACAATTTTATAGACTTTTTCAAAACTGAAACCACTCATTTCATAGACAGGGGAAAGGAAAATTCTCATCAGAAGCCAGAACAGACCCACAGAGAAAAAGCAGGTGTAACACATGAGAGGCACACACCACCAAGTTGTCAATCTTTCTTTTGGGGAGGCCAAAGAGGAGCTGCCAGGAATGGTCTACCTCCCATTCAGTCACCTGGATGTTTTATGGTACTAGTGCTGCCTTCAGCAACATTTTACCAACTTCTATCAGTGGCCTCTATGTTTTTGTTCAAAGGCAAAGATCAGTGTCAGACAAGACCCAAGTAGTTTTCTTTGTGACTGTGGCCCACTGGAAAGCTTTTCAAGTGGCTGGGAAAGACAAAAATTCCAAATCTGTGGGATAAAGGGCACAGACCTGCAGCACTTTAGTTGCTGCCAGATTTGACACACCCCAAATTTTGGAACAAGCCCAGAGGAGGGTCACAAAAATTATCAGAGGGCTGGAGCACCTCTCCTGTGAAGACAGGCTGAGGGAGTTGGTCTCGTTCAGCCTGGAGAACAGAAGGCTCTAGGGAGGCCTTATTGCGGCCTTCTAGGAAAGATGGAGAGGGACTGTTTATAGGGAGTGCAGTGATACTAAGGAGGAATGGGTTTAAGCTGAAGGAGGGTAGGTTTATGTTAGATATAAGCAAGACATTTTTAAATTGAGGGTGGTGAGGCCCTGGCATAGGCTGCTCAGAGAAGCTGTGGCTGTCCCCTCCCTGGCAGGGCTCAAGGCCAGGTTGGATGGGGCTTTGGGCAACCTGGGCTAGTGGAGGGTGTCCCTGACCATGGCAGGGGTTTGGAACTAGGTGATGTCTGAGGTCTTTTCCAATCCAAGCCATGCTGTGATAGCATGATCTTTCTTTCCTTCAGCCAGGACAAAGAAAAGTCTACACAAAGGCAGCAGTGCAAGGGGATAGACTGAAAAGGGAACCCAGGATTTTTCCATGTGTCCAATACACTTTTGTGTATTGGACACATGGAAAACCAGGTGCTCCAATACACAAAAGTGTATTGGAGCACCTGGTTTTGAACTCTGCTTTTCAGACCCTTTAAAGCAGTGCTTGTAGTCATTTCACATGTGTCCAATAAGATAAGACTTTTAGTCTGTAACCTCTTTTGACTGAAGATAATGTGGCAGATGCATATAAAACCAAACACCTAGAGCCATTATGTCTAGGTATTGAGCAGGTAAACTGAACATCCTCAATAACAATTAAGAGTTGGAAGTTCTAATCTTTCCAGGTTCTCAGATACCGCAATGGAGGTTGAGTCATTCTGCTAAAAGTTTGGTTTTGCTTAATCTGCAGGGCTGACATCTACAAGTAGAAATGTTCATCAGAACCTCTTCCTGACTACTGGGCATACAGAATCATGCAACCAGTGAGATCTGGGTTTAGAATGAATTTCTGTCTTTTATCTGGGCTAACCTATGTCTTCTTTTCTCTTGAGTCTGACTTGAATGTTTTTTCCCTTTTGTATGCTAAATTTAAGTGGATGTATTTCTGCAGTTCCAGGCCACTACAACATGTGGTCTACAGCATGGAGTCAGTGAGCTATTTTATTAGACTGTCTGCTCCTAAGACCAGCAGCATCCAAGATGACTTCTGAAAATGTACCAGTAAGCCAGCTACGTTTGCTGCAATCTGTCTGGCTATTTCCTTTAGCAAAGGGAATCCCCAATACTGTTCCCTCTGAAAGGAAAGCTTTCTGCAGCCTAGTCTAACAGAAAATAGTGAGCAACAGCAATGTACCCTGCTCCAGCCAGTCTCTCTCACCAAGGAAACTGACCAGCTACTCTGGAATAATACACATTGTTTGAGTATTCAGCCTCTTCAAGGCTCTTAAAAAACAATTTCTTTGTACACCCTGTGCTGCAAAGAAAAAGTTTCACAATAATCAAGTAGGAAATGACCAAACTTATCAATTTCTCCTGTCTCGCAGAATTAATTTTTTTTTATTCTTCTGCTGTTTTGATACTGTGTTTTATATCTCCTCTGTAAGACACCAGAGTTTTTTTCTCGTGTGATTTTTATGGTGTCTAATAAAAGCATCATGGGTCAAAGAAAATAGGACATACAAATAAACAAATGGACATCCAAAGAGTATGCCTTAAAAATTTAAAACCCAAACGAACCCAACAAATAACTTTGTCTATTCCAGAACAATCTACCTTAGAAATATAAACACGTAGGATGTAAACAAATGCATTTTTCTGACAACCACTCCACTAATAAATCAATTATCTAGGCCATGCAAGGTCAGAAAAATCTGTCTTTAAAGAAAAAAGGTATTGACTGTAAAACAGAATTATAACATGCTAATCTACATGACATAGATGTCTTGAATTACTGAACACTATTTCTTTTGGAAGAAAACCCACACCCTACACTTGAAATACACATTGAAGAGTTTCTAACACTGATAAATAAAAGCATAATTATACTACATGTTCAGTGCCAAAATAGAAATATCACATGCAGTGTTTCCTATTTTGAATATAAATAGAATTAATATTATTTTGTTTGGAATCCAGGCTCCACTTGCTGTATCCTGGGCATAAAGCAAAACAAAATGCCTACCATAAAAAGTTCGTGATCTAAGGCTTTAGTGATGACTTCACTATTTGTTTCTGGCCTCGGATATTGTACTGGTTTTGGATAGGATTGGGTTTTCATCATCATAGTTTGTATGATTATGTTTTGAATTTCTGCTGAATCACTGTTGATAACAGAGATGTTTACCTATTGCTGAGTGGCAGTTATGTAGAGCCAAGGCCCTTTCCGCTCCTCACTCCAGATGGCTCACACCAGATGTAGGTTGCGGATGCACAAGGAGTTAGGAAGGGACACAGACAGGAGAGCTGACCCCAGCTGACCAGAAGGATAGTCCACACCATGTGATATTATGCTCAGCATATAAAGCTTGGGCAAAGAAGTAGTAAGGGGAGAAATTCAGGGTGATGGTGTTTGTCTTCCCAAACCTGTCTTAGGTGTGATGGAGCCCTGCTATCCTGGAGATGGCTGAACACCTGCCTGCCCATGGGCAGTGGGGAATGAATTCCTTGTCTTGCTCTGCTTTCGCTTTACCTATTAACACTGTCTTTATCTCAACCTATGAGTTTTCTCAGTTTTATTCTTGCGATTCTCTCTCCTATCCCACTGGGGGACAGTGAACAAGCAGCTGTGTGGGGCTGAGCTGCAGGCCAGTGTTATGCCAGGTATGCATGCCAGTCTATGGCAGAGGCAGGGTCGGTGTCATAAGAGAACGCAGCATTTTTTGGTTGTTTTATTCCTATGTATTATCCCCAAGACCACAGTTTTTCAGTTTCATGTTGTTTTTCAAATATGCTCAGAATTTGAGATAAAATGTATTTCACAATTACCCTTCAATTTCTGGATGAGCCAATATTTACTCAATACAATACACATTTACTCAATACAAACTACAGCTATCTACACCAGCATGAAATACTATGGAGCATGACACAGCACTGATGTATCTACAGTCTGCACTTTTTTGAGGTTTTGGACTCTGGTGCTACCTTTAACTATGCTTTGCTTTCTTTTTTGTCCTGGAAGTGGTGACATCTCAGCTTCATAAGACATTAAGAGATCAGATACGAATTCTAAAACTAAGATTAATTAAAAAAGTGGGTATCAACTCAAACCTCCCTTTGAAAAGGGAGATTAATGAAGTTCATTAATTTATGGACTAAAGGGTTTAAAGTTGGGCACTTGAGCTTGACTTTCAAATGTATTTAGACATGTAAAACTCCAAGAGTACAAATTATCAAACTTTTTTCAGTGATTCCTCTGCTGTTGGTAGTTCCATCAGCAGCTGCAATACCAAAGGTGGAGGAATCACAAGGAATGTACCGCTGTCATGTGCTCTAGTCTAAGAATATCCTCTCTGGCTCCAAAGAAGGAGTAATTTGTAATTGTTGAAGCCAGAAAAACTGCACTCCAGAAAGCTACACACGTGCGCAGTCCAAGTAACCGTGATCAACCCTTTCAGAGAAATGATCACGCTCAATTTCAGCGTTGGTTGCTTTATACTCAGCTAAAGTGACAGTTCACAGTGACAACAGAAATAAGTATGTTTAATAAAGAATATTACAATAGTGATTTTACTCTTGATTCAAGAAAAACAAATACCTATTTGATGCTATTCTCGTACATTAGTACCCAAAACTTCATTTTTTTAAACTGAATTAAATAGTACTAAAAAGACATGTGGGCAAGTTCTACGATCTCTAGTGCACACTCTACAGTAAAATCCCATACCAGCTAATGATTTAAGTAGGCTCCCTGCCAGAATGTCATTTCTAAAGAAACTTTTCATCTCCACTTCACTGGTTTAGAAGCACTATCCTCTCCTCCACCAAATTTATGACCGAATTAATTTATTTTCTTTAGCAGTGTGCTCTTGAGGTTGCAGCTCTGTTTTAGCTATGCTTAACGAAATTTCTTTCAGCTAAGTGTATATGCTGAATAAAGATAATTTAGGAAGAAGTACAATATTCTTTAAAGACAGCATTTTGTCAATTTTTTTAAAAGTTCTTGTGGGTCTTAACTCCTGCTAGAGAAAGATAGCAACTCAGCAGCCATGCATTGCCTGCAGATGTTATACTTAAGCTTCAGCTCATTACCACTGACATTTTGTTTGAGGAAATTACCTTTCAAAAGGTCGTAAGATAGGGCTGTCAACCATTGTCAGACAGAGGAACTTGAACAAGTTAGCAAAGAATTCTTGAAACGCTTAAGGGAATAAAGAAACTACGCACTAAAATGTGCTCGACATTCACATTTTCCTCTTCACCGTATCTTGAAAAATATCCAGATAGTCATTTTGGCATACTCACCTCAGCTAGGTAAAATTCATCGTATTGTCTCTTAAAATTTTCTCCTTTGTAGTAGTTACTTGCAGCAACAATCACATCTACGGCCACCATGCTTAATATGAACATATGAAACACGGATGACCTCATCATTTTCTGCAAAAGAAAATTTTATCATCAAAATTAGTCAAACTACATTCAATACAAAGCTTTATTACACTGTCAAACATTACAAATTATAATAGTATGTTTTATAAAGCTTCTTTACATGATTGTAATTTACATTTATATATATATAATATATAT
>VXBZ01006750.1:9068-22983 GCA_013399135.1 Heliornis fulica
AGGGAGATTTAGATTGGAGATTAGAAAAAAGTTCTTTCCTGTGAGAGTTGTGGAGCACTGGAACAGGTTGCCCAGGGAGGTGGTGGATGCCCCATCCCTGGAGACGTTCAAGGCCAGGTTGGATGAGGCCCTGAGCAAGCTGATCTAGTTGGGGGTGTCCCTGCTTCTTGCAGGGGATTTGGACTAGATGACCTCTGGGAGTCCCTTCCAACTCTAGCCAGTCTATGATTCTATTCTATGATTCTATAATCACCATTAGTGAACCTTCGCACCGGAGGCTGGCGCAGGAGCTGTCCTTTACGCTGCTTCCAGGACATGCGGGTGACAGACCAAGGTCCCTGCTCTCGAAGCTCCTGCCCTGCGAGTCAGGACAGACTCATCATCTATGGAAGCACTTGTTTAGGCTGCTGACAGTTTAGGGCAGTTATGAACTGAAATAATGAAACAAAACAGGGCATGAACTACATAATGGACAATTAAAAAAACTGCCATTAGATATCCCCAATTAAATTTCATTCGGAGTATCAGGTGAAAAAAATCACTCTTATTTTACCCTGGTCCAAAGATCCTGGAATTTTTCCAAGATGGATGGTGTTTGGCCAGAGCACTTCCAAGGTAGGATGGATTCACTGACATCTTATCTTGACTCTGTCCATCTCACCATCAGGTAGGAAACCCCCAAGGTCCATCAGGAATCGTGTTCTGAGGTCTTGCAATCAGATCCAGCACCAGGGATGAGGTGGTAGGAGCTTATAGTGATGCTTCTTGTAGCTCCCAGACACCTATTTGACATCAACAGTCATTGTCTCTTGGAGAAACCTACTCAAAATCAAGCAAGTTAAATTCCATTCCTATTTTAAGGATTTTTTCCCAGCTTACATTCCAAACTGGGACATCCTGAAACCCTTACTAGCAATGAAAGCAGCATTTCAAGTTCTGCTTCACATGTTAAAATTAATCTGGGAGGGAGTGGAACAGACCAGCCTCCGAAAAACTAGCAGGGAAATAATTAATATTTATCATCATAGAGAGTATGTGGCTGGGCAACTACATCACCTGAGCTGATCACCACAATGCACAGCTTGTCATTTATAATTGTTCTTCCTGTGGGCTCCCAGGTGTCCTTTCCTTTTTTTTTTTTCCNCTACACAGCTTGTCATTTATAATCGTTCTTCCTGTCCTTTCCTTTTTTTTTTTTCCTCCCCTATTACATGTGTTCTTAAATGGATCATGATTGGGGGAGGAAGAGTAATTTTACCTCATTTAGAGGAGCAAATGAAGGCTTTCTACAAGTAGTAAGCTGTTCAGGACCTTTTAGCTCATTGTGAATGACTCTCCAAACAGTCAAAGTCCTTTAAAATCCATCCCTTGAGCTCCAGGGTTGAGGAGTGCACCCGCCTGCCCACCCCATTCCTTTCCATCCTGTTTAATGGCCCAGATGAGCAGGGCCAGGCTGGGGGAGCAGCTCCAGGCACAACGGGGGCAGGCAGGGACAGGCAGCTCTCAGCAGTCCAGGCAGGGACATCTCTTGCTGGAGAAGATTTATCAGGAAGAAACACAACCACATCCAGGTGCCTTTTTTGTGTGCAAAACACTCAGCGCCCCGGAGCCCACAGGGTGGGGGAGATAGTGGGTTTGCACTCGTGTGCCACAGTCCATTATGGACAGTTTTTCCTGTTGGGGAAGGTAAGAACTGCTTCTTCCAGCACCTGCCCTTCACTTCCAGACCTGCCACCTGCTGTCTCTGGAATCACATCCTCATCTTTGGTGAGACAGGAAACCTCATGGTGAATGATTTCTCCTCCATACTGTGAAGCTGAGCTCTGTGGGTAAGTGCAGTTAGCAAACACACAGTGTGTCATCTCCACAGCTGAACAGATCAGGGGTGGTCCAGCAGGCTCTACTAGATTCAGATCTCACCTTTTCACAGGCAAGAGGGCTCACAGCTTTGGAAATCCCCAGTGGGACCCACAGTCCTTACCAGCCAGGATGGGAAGGGCCCTTCTGCCTCGTGATCTGGTGCAGTTGGACGCGGAGTGCGTCATTCACGTGTCTGGAGGGTCTGAACAGAGGCACATTGCTTCCAGCCCTGTGGACAGGAGTTACTCACTGGCTTACACACCCCAACAAATCCAGGGTGCTGTCCCTGCCAGCCTGGAGCTCGCTGCTGCACTGTGCAGCAAGCAGCACGCTTGTGCCCACCCTGATGCTGCTGGGTGACAGGTTTAATGAGATTTGTCCTCCACACCTTATCTTGTCTAAAGCTGTTGCCTTAATCTAGCAGCCCAGGAGATTATGATTTTTGTACTGGTAAACCACAGGGTCTGCACTTTCACAGGGCTTGCCTGAACTTCCACCCTACAGAAGTGAAATACATTATTCTCTTGGTTGGAGGGGGAGGGAGGGGGGCGAGAAAAGTGTGTAAAACTATTCACTGTCCCCTTCTGATGTGTTCCATATCTCTTGCAGCTTGAGTGAGGACTCACAACTCAGCATTCCAAGTCCCCAGGTGAATTACCCAGGTTTGTTTCTTTTCCTCCACCTCTATTTATTTCCTGCAGGTTTCTAAGCTGATTTATTCTCAGTATCTGGAAAAGACTTTCCTTAGATACATTTGCAGCATTTTATGAGGGAAAACTTTAAGTGCTGATCCTCAAACTGAAAATGGAGTGTCTTCATTTTGCTATGGAGTGGGAAAGATGTCAATAACGGGGTTTGGACTCTATACAGACCTTTATCGAGAAGAGGCTTTGATTAAAAGCAAGATGAGAAGTAAGTGTGGTGTCTTTCATTTAAGGTGCTGGAGCTCTTTAGTGTGTTACAGGTCAATATACAGCCTGATGCCTCCAATACGAAGGTGAGAGCTGCCTGTTACTGAAGTATTTTATCTCCATGCATGGAAACAGAATAAAAAAATTAAACATAATGAAAAATAGCCATAAGCACAAGATTAATCAATCACAAAGAACACTGTTTATTAATATAACTTGGGAAATGTATCATATGCCACCTGCCACCTTCTAGACCACTGCAGCTATTGGCACAGCATTAGCAATACCAGTAATGGGATGTTTACAGTTACTTGCAAACAACTCTGAAACATCTCTACATTGTACTGGAGCTCTAAAGATCCTCATATGCTCTCCACAACGTGAGATACCTGGCATTGTGTGTCCACATCAACATCCTCCTCTCCCTCCCCTCTAGCCCCAGTTTATGAAGTGGATACATGTGCTGATGGTGGTGGTCTCAGTCTGTTTGCTGAGGGCTGCTGTGGAAACATCTACTTTGGCAGATCCCATTCTTCCACAAGAGTCCCATGATTTAGCATGCTGTGTGGAAAACCTGCCTCAGATGTAGTCAGTGCAGCCTCCCCACTGGTCTCGAGGGCGTCAGGCCAAGGGCGGCTCGGTTTTAACACTGCACACACACATTAAAACCAGAATCTGATAATGAGAAGGAGAAACAGCTCTTAAAACACCACCCCCAGCCCCTCCCTCCTCTGCAGACTTCACTGTAGTCATGATTTCTCCTCCCCAGGATGGCACAGGGGAAAGGGGGGGAAGAGGGAATGGAGGCTTCAGTCTTCAGTCAGTTCCTCATGAGTTGTTCCCCTTCATTGTGGGGTGGGGGGTGGGGGTATTTCTCACACTCTTTCCCTGTGCCAGCGTGGGGTCCCACCCACGGCAGACAGTCCTCCAGGACCTTGTGAGTCCTCTCCCACGGGGCCTTGGCTCTTCACCAGCTGCCCCAGTGTGGGGTCACTGCTATAAACTCACAGAATGTCTCTCAGTCTCTCAGTCCCAGACTGCTGCCCTGAGCCTGGTCCNTGGGACCCCTTCCCCTACCATGGTCTTCTCCACAGGCCACAGGGAATCTTCTCTCAGCGCTTCCTCCTCAACTTCTTCACTGACCTTGGTGTCTGCAAAGTTTCTCACATCTTCTCACTCCCTTCTCTGGTGACAAAATGTGTCTGTTTGTGTTTTTCTGTCTCTAAAATGTGATTCCCAGAGGCCTGTGACTGGCTCTGATTGGCCCGGCCGGCCTGGTCAGCCACAGGGTTTGGGAGTTTGGCCTTGGGAGCCCAGCTGGGATTTACTGTGTTGGACCCTTGAGAAGCTTCTAGCTGCTTCTTAAAGAAGCCCCATTACAAAACCACCACACATCCTTTTCCCTTTTTTAACAAACCTCCCACAGACTGACTGGTATGTCCCGAGTAGGAAGTGGAGTCCTGATGCTCTTCAGCCCACTGAGCACAGGCAGGCTGAAAACTGGCAGGCCCAGAGCAGCATCCCCACCACCCAGTAAGTGCTGGAGATGAGGTCGTGGTGATGCAGAGAGCTACACCTAGAAACAGGTCCCTATCAATATGGGGGTGGGCATGGGGGTCTCTGGGTGCTTGTTCAGGAACTTTTGCCTGAATACAGTTCTTAACACTTTGGGTCAAAGTGTCACTAATTTTTGCACACTGCAATCACCACTGTTCCCAAAACTGTGCAGTCAGTGATGAGAGCTCAGACTCACAGAGGGAACTCATAGTGGGGTTTTGCTCTCATCCACTGGGGTGCACTGACTAGAGTGACCACAGGTGTCTCGTACCAGATGTTTAACTTGAAGTGTTAAGTGTTGCACGTAACCACCACAGTCCTGTCGTGGTTTCGCCACAGCCAACAGCTGAGCAACAACAGTTGCTCTCTCACTTCCCCCCCAAGGGAAAGAAAAGGGGAAGACAAAGGCAAACCAAACCCGAGGGTTGGATAAGGTCAGTTTAATGGGGCAGCAAAGGGAGGGGGAGATGACAACAGGACTTACAGCAAACACACGAAACTGGTGATACGCGACGCAGTTTGTCCCCGAACCGCACAACTCAGACCACAGAGCTCAGAGCTGTCCCGATGCCGGTCCATCCCCAAACCACACGTCCTGGAGCTGTGTGCTCCTCTCTGCCAGCCCCTCTTCATGCTGAGCATGACATCATGGTCTGGAATATCCCTTTAGTCAGTTTGGGTCACCTGTCCTGTCTGTGTCCTCTCCCAGCTTCTTGGCACTGCTTGGCACCAACAAAACCATCAGGGTGTTATCAGCGCTGCTCTCATCCTAACTCCCAAACACGGCACAGCACCAGCTGCTAGAAGGGAAATCAACTCCATCCTAGTTGCACCCAGGACAACTCCCAGCTGGATTTGTGACTTAGTAAGCCACATTTGGAACCTTGTTTGGAATTGGGCCTTGACTCAGATTTTCTTCACCCTAAAATACCAACAGTTCATGTTGAACTAAAAGAGTTGCTTGTGAGAAGACTACAAAAATCTGTCGTTTTTCTCTCGTGGCAGATGCAGAAAGAGGAGTTGACATGTTGGTACAAAATTGCTCTTGTATAATTGAAGAAAATTACTTATATGTAACCAGAAAATACTTAAGTTATATGAGAATATATAAGCATCTAAGTACAAAATACTTAGATAATACTTACAAAATTCCTTTAGTAAAAAAAAACCCAGAAAATTTGAGATCAGCAAAACTTCTCTTAGACAATGAATAAAAATACACTGCTTAAATTATCTTATCAGAATTATTTCTAAGAGAAAATAAGCAGGACTGAGTTACTAAGTATAATCAGGGATAAATGCTGGGCTGAAGAGAGAGCTTCCTCAACCTTTGGTCTGTTGTTTAAACTTAGTTGTAGGGTTTTTTTTTTTTGCTGTAACACTGATGTATGCTGATGAATGTCTTCTAATCAGTCTTTTTAGTTTTCCTGTAGTGCAGGATTGTGGCTGTGACCCAAACATTGAGAATGAGCATGACTATGAAACGGATGAGAACTAAAAAAGGAAAAAAAAACACACAAAAGCTTGTAAGCACAAATAAAAATAAATCAACTGCTGTCATTTTCAGAAGCTGGCTCCCATTCTGCAGCTCTTTTCAGTCAATTAGTTTAAATTACCATGTTCAGGAACCCAGGAATTCTCAAAGTAAACAGAGCAATTAGCACCTGTGAGTGAGATCTGAAAATACTACACTGCAATACCTGTAATTCTTTGGTTACAAAACCAGGAGAATAGCACAAGTACCCTCATATATATTTGTATTTGCAGCTAAAGATTAAACTCCAGGCTGCAGCTCACCTGCATGTCCTTTAGAGTTGTGTGTGTTGTTTATAATAAAGGGACCATTCTCTACTGCCATCTGTAAAGTTTAGATTTCAGGGAGACAGGAAATGCTTGTATCTGTCAGATTTTAGTGAGGGGAAATCTGATAACTGAGAAAAGAGCAGTTTTCAGTATCCTGATTAACTTTCAGAATCCTTTTAAACCAAGGTAAGCATCGTACCTCTGCCTGTGAGACCAGAGCGTGAAGTACAAATGGAATATGAGCAGAGAGTCCCCCCAGAAATCCATGATACTTGACAGGTTCATACCTGTGTATGAAACCAAGATGAACATGCCAAAGTGTTCAGTGTTAGACATTAACTGGAATGTTTTCCATGAGAGCAGAATGGTATCAATGCTCACTGCTGTCTCTTCCCAAGTGTACCTTAAAAAGCAGCTTTAGCCAGAGCCAGCTTTACTTCTCAGAGCCAGATTTTCCCTTTCATGGTGTTTCCCTCCTTTCCTTGCTCCCCTCAATTTGCCTCTCTTGGTTCTAATCAGCCTGAGTGTGTAGCTGTGGGTGAACTGGACTCGGTGGAACTGGCCTGGACTAAATTTCTGCATGTGCATGACACCGTTTTCTGGTGATTCAGTTAACTGCAGGCCCTCCCAAGCTCTCACTCTGGCAAAGAGAAAGCAGCAAGCACGGGGGTGAAAATGCATGGCTGGAAAGTGGGCTTCCTTTTCCAGTGAAAGAGTCACTTGAACTGCCTGGAAAACCAGAGCCTTATTGTGCTGCACAGGACTGCTTAAAAAGAAATAAATCCATTCAAATGATGTTTCTGATAAAATACTGGGTTTGAATTAGAACAAGGATCCAACAAATAAAGCACAACACAATTTTGTTACTGTCCTTACATTTACCAAGTCTTGATTTTGAACCATTTATTGAAAAATCTGCTGCACTGCTTAGCTCTTTCAGTTCTGTCAGGATAGTAAGAAGCTTTTTAAAATAATAAATCAGCTTTCTAATAAAATCAGCTACAAATTACATAGGTCAAGCTATTTTCTTTTGCAAGCTTCTTACCAGCCTGCCACTTTATTTGCAGCCTGCCATAAACTTTCTGAATGTTGTGCCTAAAACTATTCATACATTAAGCTGAACTTTAATTAGTTTTCCAGAAGAATTTTTTAATGTGCAAACACCACAATAAGGTAATGCAGAAAGGTAACTCAAGCATTACAGATTATATTGAATTTTTCTAAATTTATACATGTATTTAAATATTAAAGGTTTTTAATGCTTTATTCTGCTATTTTCACAGTGAAGTTAATTTTGTAGTGCTTTTGCCTTTGGATAAAGAATAACGGCTCTTGCACCACTTGTCACCGTGTGATAAGCCTAAACAGGGTCGTTTATTTTCCCTGTTTTCTCCAGGTATTTGACTACATTGTAATCCTGCGCTACTTTTTTTAATTGTAACTCCTTCCCTCACCAGGCTAAATCACCAAGCTCACGGTTGGTTCCTCTGAGGCCAAGTAATGGCTTTTACAAAACAGCTGAAAACGATGCTGACAGGCAGCTGTTACCTGTGAAAGGCGGCAGTTCGCACTTCACTCACCTGCGACATCATTTGTAGTCATTACAGTTGTAAGTATTCTTGCTGTAAATTGAATGAACTCTGATTAGTGGACTAGATGAGCCATGGTTACACTTTTAAAAATGATGAAATATCTGGTTTTCAACAGAGGATAACCTTGCTGGAAAGCACACATTGTATAGACACTCCCACTCCTGGAACATCCTCTCTTAACATTTTAGATTAGGAGATTGAGTTCTCAAAACTGAGTGACACTGAACTAAGGATTCTTTTTAATGAGAAAATCGCTGAAAGGATTTAAATGTTTATATCTATCTATTTCACCAGACTAGACGTGGTTTACTGCTTCTCCTTCTGTTCAGCCAACTCCCTTGGTAATTGAGCCTGAACTATACCCACAACTGAGTGACCATGTCTTAACCACTGTGAATGCTCACATGAATGCTTTTAGGCTTCTGCAAACCCAAGGAATTCAGCTTTCCTGCCCACAACAAATCAAAACATTCGTTATTTCACATTTGCAGCAGACTAAACCCATGTCCAAAGTTTGTTGCTATTGTTCAGTGAACACTCATTGACATGGAAACATTTGTTTCACAGGGAAATAGGTCCAGCATCACTATGTTGTACAGTAAGAGTATTTTAAACCAGTTTTGTGAATGTGAATATGACACAGGCACTTGTGACATCAATCATCTGTAGAACTGTTCATGCAGACCACTAAGTAATTAACATGCAAACTGCACAAATCTTGGTACATTCCTAAATTGTTTCTGTTGAGAAATTTATTTACATGTAGTCACAGAGTTGAAGGTGTTTAGCATTAAGTGAATATTTATTTACAAATTGCTTTTCGGAATTAGTGTTCTCTGACTGTCTAGCCACAAAATTTAGCAGCTCTTCATGTTGGATCACTAGCATTTTTATTATATCCCAGACCACTGAAATCTTTTATTCATGAAGACACTTTCATAGAATGGCTAGAGTTGGAAGGGACTCCCAGAGGTCATCTAGTCCAACCCCCATGCAAGAAGCAGGGACACCCCAACTAGATCAGGTTGCTCAGGGCCTCATCCAACCTGGCCTTGAACGTCTCCAGGGATGGGGCATCCACCACCTCCCTGGGCAACCTGTTCCAGTGCTCCACAACTCTTACAATAAAGAACTTTTTTCTAATTTCCAACCTAAATCTCCCTCCCTCTATTTTAAACCCATCACCCCTTGTCCTGTCACAACAGGCCCTACTGAACAGCCTCTCCCCATCTTTCTTGTGGGCCCCCTTGAGGTACTGGCAGAGCACTAGAAGGTCTCCCCGGAGCCTCCTCTTCTCCAGCTGAACAGCCCCAACTCTCTCAGCCTGTCCTCATAGGAAAGGTGCTCCAGCCCCTTTATCATCTTTGTGGTCTCCTCTGGACCCTCTCCAACTGGTCCATGTCCTTCTCACTGGACACAGTACTCCAGGTGAGGTCTCCCGAGGGCAGAGTAGAGGGGGAGAATCCCCTCCCTTGACCTGCTGGCCATGCATCTGTATCAGTCTCCATTGACCATATTTGCATGTTTTCTAAGTGACTGGACTACAATGATAAAACAATTTTGAGAGACTGTGTGATGTCTGAGTCTCAGAAACTGGCATTAAGGCAATTAGGCATCAACGTTAGGCGAGATTTTTACCTACAATAATTGAGTATAGATCCACAGAAAGAGGCACGAGGAAGAGATATGACTTGAAAAAGAAGGGAAACTGAGTACCTCCCCCAAGCTGCCCACAGCTTACTTGCACAGGTATATGCAGACATAGTCCAGGTCAAGGCGCTCACTTGTCCCGAATCCTTTGTCTGCCAGAGGCACCGCAGCTGAGCCAGCTTACTGGCTGCACTGATGAGTGTGCACAAATTCTGAAAAGCAGGGAAAAAAAAAAAGAGAAAGAACCTCTGCCATCATATTATCCCAGTGTTACTTTGTGGCTGTTAGTATGTAATGTACAAAAAAACAGAACTAGCTTTTCCATTTAGAATCTTAAAAAAGATGATATATTTTCAGTGTTCTACAACCCAAGAGTTTCAAGTTCTTACTAAGGAACTGTAAAGCAAAAAAAATTCAAGCTGCCAGAAACAAGGCACTGATTTCTGAGGAAGAAGCCCACAGAGCACAACAATTGCTACTGCTGTTGGCAAATGCTTGATAGAGGCAAATACAACCAGCATCAAAGAAATAATAAAGCTTCTCAACCTGCTACATAAAACCGCTCGTGAAATTTAGCTAAAACGAGACTGGTCTAGTCTAAACAGCAAGGTTGATTCAGACCATCTGTTACCATTATGTCTGGCAAACAAAACCATAAAAGAATGAGAAAACTGACAGGAATGTGTGGAAAATGAGTCCAATTGGTGGGAAAAAGTAATGAAGGGAACAGACTTTTCACCCTGTCATCCTTTAAGGAGGGAATTTGCAGAGGGAGTGGGTAGAGGGTCTATGGCACACAGTATGAATTTGGTTTAGGCTTAGAAGTTTTAATCCCCATTTGTATCATCTTTTGCCTTAGCAACTTCATCTCAATTAAATTTTAACTTTCTCTCTTGTGATAAAAAGGGCAAATACCATCTGTAACCTATGTAGGACATTACCAGGTGATATTTTTCTTGCAAAATTCTAGGACTAAAGGGGATAAAAGATCATGTCAAATATTTAAATCCTTATTTCAAATGCTTTGACTGATACTCTGTTGTTTTCCTCTCATGTTAAAGGTTTATTTATGGGGGTTATGACATTAGGACTACACAGGGAATCTTTTTTCTACATTTTAAACCTTTGCCACAATTAAAAACTTTACCTCAGACATTCTTTTTCGTCTCCATCACCAAAGCAATGTTTTCTAGCTCTTCACAGAAGTGAAGCAGCTTATATGAGAACTGGGGTTGTTCTGAAAGCTAACCCAAAGGATGAACTCCTCCAAGGACAAATATAAGGAGATATTTCACTGACCAAGATGTCCAGATAAAAAATTTATTTCATATGTGGACCTGATTTTGAATAATTGCAGCACTTACCATGGCCAGGTCTATTATCCACTTCCTCAGCGTTAGGACGTACCAGCCCCCCCAAAATCTTACATTATGTTAAGTTTCATAGCACTGAAAATTCTAGGGAAGCTTCCTAGGGAATTAGATGTATTTTTTTTTAACATCTGGAAAGAATTTTATTGGAACTTTATAACAGACTGTGCAATTTACATAAAATATATTAAGCACTGGTTGAAACACTTAAGTGTCCCTATTTTTCATACTGTCTTTGGCTGAACTGTGCCTGGAGTTTCTCAAGAGCTGCTCCAAAGCACAAGACTTGAGATCTAAGCCCAAATTCTATTTTTCTTTTTTTTTTTAAACAACCAACAAAAATCTCAGTACTCTGCTGTGTTGATCACAGCAAGTACAGTCTGCGTGGGAAGGAATCAAAGGAAAAAGATTCATTTCCTCCCTGCATCTCTAGCAAAGATGTAAATTAAGAATTGGTCTTACTCCTTATCAGTAGTGGGCCTTCTAAAGCAAAGCTACATATAATACATATCTTCTTGTAGAGATTATACTGTGATCCCAGAAATCAGTCCGGGAGTGTGGAGTGCACGCTGAGGGCTGGCTGACTGATTTACAATGGTAGCACAAAACAAATGATGTCATGAATGCTGTGCAAAGAACTACCAAACAAGCTACATAAACCCAAAGAACTACCAAACAAGCTACATAAACCCCAATGTCCAGGACTCAAAGGATACGTGACTGCATAGAAAAAAGCTCGTTTTGTGTTCCCGCTGAAACGCAGAATAATCAAAAGGAGAATGACATCTGAAATAAATAAAAGATTGCTTGTCAGAGAAAGGAGAGAAGGGGCCCAAGTGCACTCCTAGACAGTTCCACTGGGCATGGTGTCTACAGAAAGTAGTTTCTCACAAGTTTTGTTTCTTCAAAATTGACTGATGCCCAAAACATTGCTAGCTCCAAAATGAAGCTTTTCTGAGAGTCTGGGGTGTTTACAATGTTTCTCTCCCACATGGAGTCACTGGATAAAGGAAGAGCTTACACTGCAACTTCATTGTGTGTGTATTAACTAGGTCTTTCTCCACTATCTGACCATTTATTTCCACAAAATTTATAAGAATTCAATTATACTGGAGATGTTCACCCGTCCCCCCAACTCCAGCTAGAACTGGTCAGTGGATTTGCATCACTGCAGTGTACACCCATGCAGAGCCTTGGAGTGCTTAAAGAGCCCGTTTCATTTCCAAAACATGGCTTAAAAAATTACCTTGTGCAATGATGATGGGGTACTCCAGATATGTCTGCAGAGGGTAACCATAATAGATCTGGTACCTCAGAAACACAAGGAAGCTGAACAGAAAGACAGAAAAGAGTGTGACCACAGGAAGGGAGAGGACAAGACCTTCACATCATCTTTACTGGTTTGGTTGTGCCGAAGGGCTCTGCATAGGTTTAGCCCCTTCAGTCAAACTGATTAAACACACAAGAAGGCATTGTGCAAGCCTGATGATTCTGTAGTCTATTTCTGTTACCATCAAATACAGTAAGATGTTGAGAGCTGCCCACACTTCTTGGTGAAGGTCTTTGTGCCACAGCGTGTAAGGCATAATTTTATTAATTATAACTGATGAGAAAGAACTAAAGACTTCCAGACCTAGACAATATGTATCCTTTGCAACTGCCTGGGCACTTTTGGGATAACTCTGATTTCTTTATTTAGCTCTGTAGTTCAGCCTGTACATTAAACAAGTTTTTGCAGGAGTAGGAAACACCTTCCAAGCTGTCTAGACTACACTGCTGTAAGACTGCCCAGTAAAGCTGTACTGGCCAGCCAGTCTGTTCTTAAGTGCACCGAACAATGCCAGTTCTCCTTCCATTCCACAATATAGCATCTAAACAGAATGGAGCTTTTATCACTTTTTTTTTCTTTTTTTTTTACTTTCTTCAGCATTAATGCAATTCCATGGGGTTAGACAGAAAGGCTGCAGAGGACATAGAAAGGACTCTTATGGCATTATTTTATATAAGGAAAAATTGGTGGTTTCTGGCAACCTATATCCCTCGGTTTGGCAAATATGAGGCTCTTCAAGGTATCTTCCCTCACAGGCTTGTACCTGCATTTCCATGTACATGCACAGAGTTTCTGTATTTGATTTCCGTTCCATACAATCCTCTTTAAGCAAGATTTAATAAGCATATCCCATGTAAGCTTATTACAGACTGAAAAATCTTTGGAGTTTGGCAAGGTTTGTAATTTTCTTAAAGATTCATTATGGTTCACTTACTTGGGTGAGAGAAGCCCGTCTAACTGGTACAATTACCTGCCCAAAAGGGCACATGGACCATTTAATAACCTAAATACAGGGCTTAAACCCAATAGTAGGTATTAATGACAGAATCACTAGGTTGGAAAAGACCATTAAGATCATTAAGTCCAACTGTACCTCTCCTCTCCTAAACCATATCTCTAAGCACTTCATCTACCCATCTTTTAAATACACCCAGGGATGGTGACTCAACCCCCTCCCTGGGCAGCCTGTTCCACACCCTGACAACTCCTTCTGTGAAGAACATTTTCCTGACATCTCATCTGAACCTGCCCTGGTGCAGCTTGAGGCCATTTCCCCTTGTCCTGTTGCCTGTCACTTGACTGAAGTGACCATCACCCACCTCTCTCCAACCTCCTTTCAGGTCACTGTAGGCCTCACACATAGGGTCTCCCCTCAGCCTCCTCTTTTCCAGCCTAAACACCCCCAGCTCCCAGTGGGTGGTTTTTTGGGGCAAGTTAAAAAAAAGGTTCCTTATAACCAGCAGTTATAAATGGAAACATTTCAAAGCTGGAAGTTTCTGCTCCCGAGAGTTCATTTGTGCAGTGAAGGCAGGACGAGGCACCTGCACATCTGAGGAGCTGGCAGTCTCTGTGGAAGCAAACCATGTTATAAAAAGGAGTGGGTTTGAAACCGAAAAGCGCAAGGACTGCTCGCTGCACCCTTCAAACAGCCATCCACGCATCCCCACGCGTGACCAGAGCTGCGAAGGAAGGAACTCCATCATCCACCGCCTCAGCCAACCGCCCCGCACCTCCCCTGCCCATAGCCCCGCCGCTGAGGGAAGCCCCGCTGAGGAAAGGCGCTCCCGCCGCGCGCCCCCGGCGGCGCGCACAGCCGCCGCGAGCCCGGCGGCCGGGCCCGCC
>VXBZ01006750.1:31635-59685 GCA_013399135.1 Heliornis fulica
TGATTTAATCGAGGTGATCCTGCTCAGACAGGGCGGTTGGACTAGATGATCTTTCAAGGTCCCTTCCAACTCCTAATGTCCTGTGATTCTGTGAATCCTCCAGTTATTGCTGCCTCAAGGAAACCAGGAGAACTGCTCTGTGCTGTGACTCAAGTGAGTGGGATTTGGATCTTCCTTCTACAGTGTCTTTTGGTTTTTGTTCTAGAGATCACTTGGATGTTGGCAGTGACCCTCACTGTGCCATATCAGTTCTTTTGCTTTTGATCTGCCCTTTGCTGCTGACCTCTAACCATACAAAGAACGGTAGTTGCAAAGTGTAAGCATGCACATCTCCATCTCAGTCTGGTGAGAGATTGTGGCCTGTTGCATCATGGTGATGCTAATGGCTTCTATGTTGAGCTCCACCTAGGACTGAGTATGATCCTCAGAAGCTACCTAGAGTTCAAAAGGCAGATGCTGTATGTACACCCTTCCATGCTCTGCTGATTACTGCTTTTCCCTTACAGAACAACAGGCCATAAAGTTTGTGTCTGTGTAATGAAAATAACCTAGTAAATGAGCTTTAGGTATTGTGTTGGTTTAGCTTGATGATGATGTTTTCCCTGGGCAACCACAAATTTCAGGATCTATGAACCTGTTCAGTTGAAATCCTGAGTAAGACAGGTTGCTGAGCCAACATGCCTTCAGAGCAAAATGTGAAACTGCTTCATGGTCAGTGAGTTTATGTCTGCTAAACCAGAAAACAAAAAGAGAGTAAGAGAAGGGAATTGGAGAGCAGCTAATCTAAAGAAACAAAAATGAAAATTAGTGTGAAAAAAAATTTGGTCTCCCTCCCCCAGCAGGGAGCATGAACAGAACATGTCTCACATGCCTTAAATTTTATTCCTTAGAGCAAGCTTAAACATGCAGATGACAGAGGCTGATGAATCCTTGGCTAAGTATGTGAAATGCAACAAGCTGCAGGGTTGGAGCTAGATGATCTTTAAGGTCCCTTCCAACCCAAACCAGTCTGTTATTCTGTGATAAGCTGCTGCATTTTATTGCACTGATTTTCAGAACTGAAAGTACATTGTTTACATTAGGACTTATCTGAGTAGGTCTCCATTAACTGTTTATCTTCAGGAGATAAAACTTGAGGAAGAAGTTGACTCTTGACTGCAATCTTGCTATTTCTGATGTTAGTGGCAACTTTACTGTAGACTTGCATGGGAAGATGGATGAGATCTGTAGTACTAACTCCATATATGGCCCAGTCATCCCAAATACAAAGAGGATTGTCCTGTGTCACTGTTGGGCAACATATATCTTTGTTTTTTAGAAAACAAATCCTAAAAATCCATACTAGACAGTAGTATTGGTCTCTCTCAGAAAAAGATCAATTACTTGCTAAATTCAGTGACATGGAGTCTGTTGGCAAGAACTGATCACTTTGATTTGTTACTGGTATTTTTGCTGAAGCACTAGGAAGGTTGGAGCTCACCCTCAAGTTTCCTCTTCCATGCTCCACTGCTGAAGAAGTAATCCATGTTTACCAGAGCCCTGCCAAGTTCAGTATTCATTCGACTGCCAATAGTCTGGTTGGTGGAGTTGGGAATGGTGCTTGAGAACACAGGTATATAGTCTGGCAGTGGCTTCTGCTCCTTTTTCTTACCCTGGATCAGACCACATTAGCAAGTTTTCAGAAGTGCATCCATTGCTTGTTACAAAAATACAAGTTACTGACGTCATAATAATAACAATAATATTAATAGTAATAATACCTTTTGCTTTTGAAATTAGAATTCAAATGTACTTTAAAATATCACAATGTGCATCAAAGTGTTCATAGAATCATAGGATTGTTAAGGTTGGAAAATACCCCTAAGATCATCCAGTCCAACCATTAACCTACTGCCACCAAGTCTACCCTTAGACCATGTCCTCAAGCACCGCATCTACCCATCTGTTAAACACCTCCAGGGATGGGGACTCAACCACCTCCCTGGGTAGACTGTTCCAATGCTTGATGACTCTCTCAGTAAAGAAGTTCTTCCTATTATCCAACCTAAATTTTCCCTGGTGCAACTTGAGGCCATTTCCTCTGGTCCTGTTACTGGGGAGAAGAGACCAACCCCCACCTCACTGCAACCTCCTTTCAGGTAGTTGTAGAGAGCAATAAGGTCTTCCCTAAGTCTCCTCTTCTCTAAACTAAACACCCCCAGCTCCCTCAGCCTCCTCGTAGGGCCTCTTCTCCAGACCCTTCACCATCCTCGTTGCCCTTCTCTGGACACGCTCCAGCACCTCAACGTCCTTCTTGAAGTGAGGGGCCCAAAACTGAACACAATACTCGAGGTGAGGCCTCACCAGTGCAGAATACAGGGGGATTATCACCTCCCTGGTCCTGCTGGCCACACCGTTCCTGATCCAAGCCAGGATGCCATTGGCCCTCTTGGCCACCTGGGCACACTGCTGGCTCATGTTTAGGCGGCTGTCAACCAACACCCCCAGGTCCCTTTCGGCCAGGCTGCTCTCCAGCCACTCCTGCCCAAGCCTGTAACATTGCCTGGGGTTGAACTAAAGTAAAATGTTTTTTTTTTCCCCCCCATTGTCTTAACTAGTATAGCATTACACAGGGAAATGTATAATTATGTGATGTGTTGTGGGGCAGAAGTTAGTCTGCTCTAGAATAGTTGTAATGTCGGAGGCTTTTTGTTTTATTTTAAATTTTCTCCTAGGAAGTTGGTTCTTCTAGCACTTGCCTTTCTACAGAGTTAGTACTGAAAGAGACTGAACACACACATGTACTGTGTCTATTTGTGGCAGAGGTAGCAGATGAAAGACACTTCAGTTCTCTTTTATTTTACCTAAATATGTTAGCCTTGAAGCATTTGCCAATTATGCCAAAGTGTCCTTCAGTTTGAAACATCAGCCTTGTTCAAATTGATGTAAACTGAAGAGCCTGGATTACAGTTGAATGATTGTATAAAACTTACCATTTGGTCATAGTCCATTAGGAAACTCCAGTTCTGGTACCTTGGAATGGAGGAAAAAATAGCATGACATGAGCATGACATACATCCAGCTGTGTGATGTGTTACCTTACCCATGACTGAAGGTCAGGGGGCCCTCACAGGCAGAGAGCCCCTCAGACCACCTTACCAGGGGAAGGGCTATGTAAGGTGCCAGATGCCTTTGGGAAGAGTCCCAGTGCATAGCTGAGAGCAACACTGCAACTGTGGCTTTGGCTTTGTGTGAGTCAGAGTCCTGTCCTCACCCTTTCCCTCAGGGAAAAGGAGACATGCCAGTGCATCTCTGGGGACATCAGAGCTGTCACTTGTATCTCCTCCAGAAGGCAGAGGAGGACAGAAGCTTTCAGAGGGGTTATTTTCCTATTCTAAAAAATACAGAGAACAACATTCTTTTTTTCCCCACCTTTCCTTTAGCTTGTCTAGTGGGCAGTGGGAATGGGATCTGATCTTTTAGCAGGGATATTCTTCCAATAAGCATGTTCATGTTGTGTAATGAAATTTGAACAGAAACACTCAAGACATGTGGCAGAGACAGAGAGGATCCTAATTTCGGGTTCCTTCAGGTCACTGGTGTGTATACACATCAAAGCTTAGGCTGCATGTGTGCAGCTCAGTGTGCTGAAACACTGCAGCAATGGGGCATGTGGAGATGTACACACTGGCAATACAGAACCATATTTTGGCAGAACACTCTGTTCAACTTCCATTTCAGCCATTTCCAACACTATGAGAAGAAGTGATAATATCAACATGCCTGCAATAAATTATAAATGTTGGCACACTTACATCTTCATGGTGGGAATCTCTGTAAAGCTAAAAGATACTGAGTGTGCATGTCTGCAACTCTTTTCAGCTTAAGCCCTGTATGCATCCAACCTGGCCTTAAACACTTCCAGGGATGGGGCTTCCACAGCCTCTCTGGACAACCCATTCCAGTGCCTCACTGCCCTCATAGTAAAGAATGTATTCCTAATATCTAATATAAATTGACTCTCAGCTTGAAGCCATTGGCCCTTGTCCTATCACTCCACTCCCTGATGAACAGCCCCTCTCCCTCACTTTCCTCTACAACCCCTTTTGTTATAGGTAGGCTGTAATTAGATCTACCTGGAACCTTCTCTTCTCTAGGCTGAACAAGCCCAACTCTCTCATCAGGTCCTCATAGGATGAGGCTTTGGGCAACCTGGTCTAGTAAAGGTGTCCCTGCCCATGGCAGGGAAGTTGGAACTAGATGATCTTTGAGATCCCTTCCAACCCAAAGCATTCTGTGATTCCATGCCAGAGTATGGAATTCCATGCCAGAGTATTAGCAGATACTTTGTCCAATGAAGGAAAACAGAACATATTAGAATATCAGAAATAAAGGTGTTAGGGTCTGAACCAAAGCCCCTACAGAGGAGGATTTCTTGTGATCATGTACANGGTCCTCATAGGATGAGGCTTCGGGCAACCTGGTCTAGTAAAGGTGTCCCTGCCCATGGCAGGGAAGTTGGAACTAGATGATCTTTGAGATCCCTTCCAACCCAAAGCATTCTGTGATTCCATGCCAGAGTATGGAATTCCATGCCAGAGTATTAGCAGATACTTAAGCCCATTAAGATTGTCAACATATTAGAATATCAGAAATAAAGGTGTTAGGGTCTGAACCAAAGCCCCTACAGAGGAGGATTTCTTGTGATCATGTACACTTTGGATCAAATCTTGGGACTGCTGATGAGCAGCAGTGCCTTTATTGAGATGAGTATCACAGAATCACTAGCTTGGAAAAGCCCATTAAGATTGTCAAGTCCAACCATACCTCTCATCTCCTAAACCACATCCCTGAGCACCTCATCTACCCATCTGTTAAATACACCCAGGGATAGTGACTCAGTCACCTCCCTGAGCAGCCTGTTCCACAACCACACAACTCATTCAGTGAAGATCCTTTTTCTAATGTCTAATCTGAACCTGTCCTGGTGCAGCTTGAGGCCATTTCCCCTTGTCAGAAGAGACCATCCCCCACCTCTCTACAACTTCCTTTCAGGTCATTGTAGGCAGGGATAAGGTCTCCCCTCAGCCTCCTCTTCTCCAGACTAAACACCCCCAGCTCCCTCAGCTGCTCCTCAGAAGGTTTGTTCTCCAGACCCTTCCCCAGCCTGGTTCCCCTCCTCTGGACCCACTCCAGGACCTCCATGCCCTTCTTGTAGTGAGGGGCCCAGCACTGAACACAGTACTTGAAGTGTGGCCTCACCAATGCCAAGTACTGGGGAGAGTAGAAGAGACATGTACTGGGAGTGACTTACCAGATTTTCCTTCTCCTCTGCTCAGCCACCACAGAGTCCCTCCAGATCTTCTCCTGTTGAACGAGGTCCTGCTGCAGTGCTACCTGCTTGTCTGCCCAGGCCTGAGTAGCCAGCTGTGCAGTGACCTGTCTTCTGCGTTGGTTGCTACTGAGAGACACAGATGGAGCTGAGGCTGGTTGCCCCAGAGGTGTGGTGGCTGGTTGCCAAGACCTAACCAGGGTATTTCTTCTGAACCCAGAACCCTTTCCCAACTTGTCCATTTTGAAACTCACAGTATCACCAGTACCGTTAGGCGTATTGTAGCTGTTAGCAAATTTAAACCTGTGTTATTTGCACTTTCAGAGCTCTTTGTCTCCTAATGTTTTCTTCTGGCCCCTGATTTGGAGCACTTTCAGAAAATGAACGTGCACAGCAGCACTGACAGGCAGTACCCAGCACTGTTTCCTTTAAAGCATCCTACTGCTTTGCATCACTGCGTTGCTTGAACGCTGAAGGAGTTTTCATGGTAACAGCAATTTTGTAAGAAACAACTATTATAGCCATCAGACCTCCAGCTGTAACAAACAAATGGCTTACAAGGAAATTACTACTGCTTGCAGCTGAGACCAATCTTGATTCCTCAATTCAAAATCCTCAGAACAATAAAACCTGGTTTAATAGCAAAAGGTGCTGTGAAGGTCTCTGCTGAGTATATTGGGAGGATTTGTGTCATGGCTCTGTAGCAGAAGCAGAGTCTTCTCAAAGGTTCCTGGTTTCCCTGGTGTGTTTACTGTCTCCACTGGAAACGAGTCTGACTTGTGAATAATCACTGGAAAGGGAGCAGAGACCCAGTGGGATAGCTGCTGGGGCCTTGAACTCTATTTGAGGCAGAGCTTGTTTGTTTAAAATAAGGTATTGTAACGAATCTGTGTTTTGAAAGCTCCTTATTTACAGATTTTTTTTTAAAGAAAAGCAGCCAGAGATCATCAAACCCCTTCTTAAGTACCTAGAGATTTTTGCAGAAGGTATTAAGCAACTATGGGAAGTAGTTTTTAAGTAACTTTGAAGGGTTATTAGTCTACAGAGTGAGAATTTTCAAGACTGTGTCCAAAACATCAGTGTGTATCTTTACAGTCAGCCTGTTGGGCTTTTGTGGTATGAAGTCACTTCCTCAAGTCCTTGTGACCTTGCAGAAAAGTGGAGTATTTTGAGTATAAATTTCCTCTGAAATTCTTGACTGACTTGTTTTTGAGTAGTGTGGATTAGTTCCAGATGAATTCTAGCCTCTTGCTTCATCTTACTGGTAAATGCTAATAAACTTTGAATCTACTTTTTAAGGGGCTTTTTTGCAAACTTATTTGCTTGCAGTATTTAGAAATATGTGATGGATTTGGCAAATAATTTATCTTAAAATACTTATAGCTATACAACAGTCCAAACACTTCATGTAGACATTTTAGAGCAAGAAATACTTCTATATTTGGTAAAATTATTCAGACTTTGAAGATTTCAATAGCGTAACTTAAGAGATAAACTCAAAACCACAGTTTTGCTTTGGGTTTGAATGAAATTGTAGTAGACTTTGTTTGCTGGTTTTCCAGAGATAACTGAAAACTGACCAGTAGTTTTCATCCTTTTCAGCTAAAAAGAAAAGAAAACCCCAAACCCAACAAAAACCAAACCATGTATCCACAGAGCATTATCACGAATTGAAGAAATGAGCTCTTGGCTAACTGGGGTAGATAGTTGTGTCTGCTCCTTCTGTGGAATCTATTTACCCTGCTCTGTTTGTTCCAGGGTCCTCTCCAAGTTGGAACATGTACAGCTGGTTGGAGAATGGGTGTTTAGCAACTGCTTTGAAAAAAACAGCTGATGATGCACGTTTGGAGAGCAAATTCACTAACAAGTGTACATGGGATTTTAGCTCCTGATCAGGTCAGGAAAGGATCCCAGTGGAAAGGTTTTGATTCTTGTTTACAAAGTTCTTATGTTACTTTAATTATAATGATTCCTTCAAGTCAATTTCTGCAAATTAAACATAATAATAAAGTGAAGATGGTTATTGAGCTGAATACACAGCTTCCAAATAACTACTTGCAGCCACTGAATAAACTGGCTGGAAAGAATATAAGCAGGTGTTGAAAGTCTGTGCCATTGAGTGGTGTCTGCAGGAATTGTAGCTACCCTGGTTTTGATGCAGATGTAGAGCTATGAAGTACCTCTTGGAACATCTAACCCTAGGTTAAAGCCAGATCTGTTGGTTTGAGAACCCACAAACTCAGAAAAGCAGGAAGACTTCACTGTCCAGGACTTGCTAAGGCTTTAAACACAAGTAAGATATGAGTCTACCTGCAGGCATTGGACACTTCATAGTGTTTGGGCACTTTGTGTGGCAATAATAGATAGCAACAGAATGGCTGTTTAAAAAATATTAGAATAAATGACTTGAACATGTAGCTGCTTTTCCAAGCTCAGATGAGTAAGAGCTGGTATTTTGAAAATGTTCCCATTTTCTGTGGGGAGCAGAAGTATTAAGGGAGTAGTTATGCACCATTAAAGCATCTCAAGGTGAGTGCAATGATGCCATTTCTGGGCAGATTCCTTATGGATATACCAGTAGCCCATTTAGGCCATTTGCTACATTAGCAGCTTAGCAGAACTGCTGCAGATTCTGAACCATTTCCTCTCATATTGCCATCTGCCCAGTTTAGCATTTTGTTCACTGTAACAAATGGAGCATTTAAGCAGGGAGCTCATTTGAATTGCTGTGATTGATTTGCTGTGTTCTTTTCATCCTGTAGTAGAATAGGTTGGTGTTTATTTATGACTTCATGCCATATATATCTGTGTAAATTGGTCATTATTTTTCCTGGTTGGGGTCATGAAAGCTGAAAAAAATGATGAGTGTCACTGTAAGAGATGGTGCCTTTGCTTAAGGATTTGTTTTGGGATTACTTTATCTGACAAGCAGTGTTGTTGCCCATCATTCTGAGGAAGAACTTGACTGAGGTTAGTGTTTTGTTGTTGCCAGACAAATCATAGAATGGTTCAGGCTGGAAGGGACCTTAAAGATCATCTAGTTCCAACCCTCTGGTGATGATGACACACATCACAAATTCAGCTGTGAAAAATATGGGAGTTATTTCCCCCATCAAAGGAAAGTATGTCTGGAGAGGCTTTTTATGGGACCAAAAGTTCAGATGTTTAGACAAAACACTTTTATTTGACCACAAGAGGGTATCACAGGATCAGCTATGCAAGCCTTGTTTGACTCCTATATGCACTCTGTGACTTCTAAAACACACAGTTCTTGACATTGATCATTTACACTAGGCAGTCGTTAAGAAAATCAGGTTTTGTATTCCAGTAAGTCATGTCCTTGCCCAGAGGCAATTTCTCTTCTGGATTTTTTTCCTGCAGTCTGCTGTTTTCTTTTTTTATAGTAACAATTTTCTGAACCTCCAGAAGTTCTAGTAGTTCTCATTGGAAGACAGGGGGTTCAGAAATGTGTTCCAAAACACCAAAAAACATAATCACAGAATCACAGACTGGGCTGGGTTGGAAGGGATCCCAAGGATCATTGAGTTCCAACCCCCCTGCCACAGGCAGGGCCACCAACCTCCAGGCCTGGGGCAGCCACCACCTCTCTGGGCAGCCTGTTCCAGCACCTCACCACTCTCTCTGTGAAGAACTTCCCCTGATCTCCAACCTGACCCTTCCCTCCTCCAGCTTCAATCCATTCCCCCTTGTCCCACCATTCTCTGCCCTTGGGGAAATCCGATTCCCCTCCTGTCCATACGCTCCCTTGAAGTCCTGGAAGGCTGCAGTAAGGTCCCCCACAGCCTTCTCTTCTCCAGGCTGACCCAGCCCAGCTCCCTCAGCCTGTCCTCACAGGGGAGTTTCTCCACCCCCCTGACTATCTTCATGGCCTCCTCTGAATCCTCTCCAACAGCTCCACAATGGAAATTGTTTAACAAAAGGGAATAATAACAGGAGATGAATGTGTTGCTGCTTTGTTTGGAAGTGCCTGTTTGTCCAGGATGGGTGCTTGTCAAGTCAGACTGATCTGATTTTCCCACATGGTCCTACTGGCATGAATAAGGTCTGGATTTTTTTTTAGCTCATTTGTGTTTCCCAGATTTCTCCTTTACATCCAAGTTTTCTGCTGTATAGATGCAATGTTGGCTTGCACTTGTTTGCTAGGGCAGTACTGCCTTGGGATACTTCCTACAAAAGTTATGTCTTCTAAATTTTAAGGACAGTGTTGCCAAATATTCATGCTATGGTTTGAACAGTTCAGACCATGAAAGAGGGAGCTAGAAGGATTTCTGGATTCTCTCATTCCTTGATCTGCTGCTGAGTTTAGGAGAAGATGCACAGTGTGCTTGCCTGTCTCTCCACAAGCCCACCTATTAAAGAAGGAAGGTCACAGTATCCCATTATCTGTGAAGAACAAATGTCTGGGGCATGTGATAGTGATATTATGGACAGCAAAGCAATTTTCATGTAAGAAGGTTTGTGTTTGAGATGTTGCAGAGATTTAAGAAACCCATTTAAAAATGTAGGTGCAACATATATGTCACGTGTGAGTAAGAGTAAATAGGAGGCAGGAGTAAGATGAAGGAGAGAGCAGATCTCTGAAGACCAGCTTTTCAGAGCAGATCACCATCAAAGATCTCTGCCACTTTACTGATGGGATGGACACCTGCATTGTGACATCTGCATTGTCATCATCATCTTCCTTGAATGAAGATCAGTCAAGTCAGGCAAGGCTTTTGGTTGGGTCATGGTGATGGTTAGAAAGTGCAGGGTTTAGGCAATGGGTCATAAGACTCCTTTATTAGTGGGGTGGAACATCTTCCTTGTGAGGGCAGGCTGAGGGAGCTGGGTCTCTTGAGCTTGGAGAAGAGGAGACTGATGGGTGACCTCATTAATGTTTATAAATATGTGAGGATGTAAATAATGGAACCAGGCTGTTCTCAGTGATGGCCAGGGATAGGACAAGGGTAAATGGGTCCAAGCTGGAATAGAGGAAGTTCCATATGAATGTAAGGAAAAACCTTTTCCCTTGTGAGGGTGATGGAGCCCTGGAACAGGCTGCCCAGAGAGGTTGTGGAGTCTCCTTCTCTGGAGACAGTCCAGACCAATCTGGACACGTTCCTGTGTGATTTAAACGATGTGATCCTGCTCAGGCAGGGGGTTGGACTAGATGGTCTTCTGAGGTCACTTCCAACTCTTGATGTCCTGTGATTCTCTGATGCTGAGGACCCAGCAGAGAAGTGAAAGACCTTGGTGTTTGCCCACCAGACCTGGGCATTAACCCACAGGGACCCTGGAAAGCCCTGAGGTGACAGATCCTACTGAGAGGCTTTGTCTCAATCTGCCAAGAGCAGAGTGCCTTGGGTCCCTGTATACAGCCAAAATAAAACAAATCCTGCAAACTACCAGTTTCAGACTCCTCTGAAGCAGTTATGTAGCTGCTCAATTAAATGCCTAATGCACAAAGTTTTGCTGTGGCTTTCCTAAAGAAAATATAAGCTTCTTTCTTGTCTTAATGGAGTTCTGCTGAGACAGCCTGGCAAGTTGAGTGTCTGTTGCGTCAGTAGCACACAAACACCACCGGGGGAATGTCTGCTTCCAGTGACACCGTCCGACACATCAAAGTCAAGTCAAAGCTGCAGTGCAGGCTGTAAGGAATCTGTTGTGGATTTTTTTTTTGTCCCCTTCTTTTACTAAAAATTCTAATGTTACAAAATGTATTTAGCTATTGATCTCCAGTTTGCTTTATTTGATACAAAACGGAGATAAAAATACTATTGAACAAATATTAAGCAGCAGCTATTCCATTGAATATTCTGGGCCTCTCAGTTCCAGAAGGACCTACAACTCCTTGAAGGAGTCCAGTGCAGGGCCACCAAGATGATGGAGTTGGAACATCTTCCTGCTGAGGACAGGCTGAGGGAGCTGGGTCTCTTGAGCTTGGAGAAGAGGAGACTGAGGGTGACCTCATTAATGTCTATAAATATGTAAAGGGAGAGTGTCAGGAGGATGGAGCCAGGCTCTTCTCAGTGATGGCCAGTGACAGCACAAGGGGCAATGGGTCCAAGCTGGAATACAGAAAGTTCCACCTGAATGTAAGGAAAAACCTTTTCCCTGTGAGGGTGACAGATCACTGGCACAGGCTGCCCAGAGAGGTTGTGGAGTCTCCTTCTCTGGAGACATTCAAGACCAATCTGGACATGTTCCTGTGTGATTTAATTGAGGTGCTCAGGCAGGGTGGTTAGTTTAGATGATATTTTGAGGTCCTTTCCAACTCCTGGCATCCTGTGATTCTGTGATTCTGTGAATATGAAGGCCTGTTAGGTTAGAGTCATCATCTTAAATCAGCTGCCTGAGCAAGGGGCTGGGATTTCGGGGAGGGAGCGCTGTAGGGCTGGTGTGTGAGTAGGGACGTTTGGAAGTACCTGGTTTGAGGAGAAAGAACAGTAAGAAGTGTTCCTTGCTGGCTGAGTCTTATGAATGTTTTCAGTTGGTATTTCACATTATTTCAACCTTAGAGCCTGTCTAGAAGTGCATGGGCAGCTGAAGTTGTTTGTGTTAATCCAAGTTGTTAAGTCACATCCTCACCACGGCAGGGAGCTCTGGTAACTGCGTAGTGGAGCTTGGCTTTGTTGTGCGCATCCCTCGCTGCCTTCCTGCACAGCTCATTCACGGGTCTAAGAGAATTTCTGGTGTCTAAAGTGACAAGTACTTCGGATAAGGCAGTGGTTCTCACTGCTTGTGTATCTGAGGCAGCAGTTTGACCTCTGAAGTCCGGTGTGACCCCGCTTCTCTGTGCTCCTGTGGTCTCTACTGGCTTACAGGGCACCGTGTAACAGCCCAGGAGAAGCTGCTCCACAAATACCACTGAGACTTTGCTTTCTCTCTCCTCTATCCAGGCACTGTAGTGCTTCCAGAAGTATTTGAGCCTCTGAATTACAATTTTCCAGGTGTGTATCACTATATGTTTTGATGCTCAAGATGCTGTTCAGTTATTTTTTGGATTACTGTCTGTTTCTTAGCCTCCTCCTCCAGCACCTCAGAGTCTGTTTGTTGATCTGCTCTTTGCTACACTAAATGTTTCATTCACCATCTGCTACAGTATTCAGAAAGGACATGAACTTTCCATTTTTGATGTGAGATACCAAAAATTCTGTGTTGCAAGTTAGGCAAAGAGTTCAAGTTGGGGTACCTAAAATATATACACAGATACAGGCTGGGAGAAGAGCTCCTGGAGAGTCACCTGCTGAGAAGGACCTGGGGGTGCTGGTGGGTGAGAAACTGCCCATGAGCCAGCAGGGAGCTCTTGCAGCTGGGAAGGCCAATGGTCTCCTGGGCTCCATCAGCAGAGGGGTGGCCAGCAGGGACAGGGAGGGGATTGTCCCTCTCTGCTCTGCCCTTGGGAGGCCCCATCTGCAGTCCTGTGTCCAGAGCTGGGGCCCCCAAGTCAAGAGAGATGTGGAGCTGTTAGAAACCAAAAAGATGCTCAGGGGTCTGGAGCCCCTCCCCTGTGAGGACAGGCTGAGGGAACTGGGCTGGTTCAGCCTGGAGAAGAGGAGGCTGCAGGGGGACCTGATTGCAGCCTTCCAGGACTTCAGGGGAGCATATGGACAGGAGGGGAATCAGATTTTCACAAGGGCAGAGAGTGGTAGAACAAGTGGGATGGATTGAAGCTGGAGGAGGGAAGGGTTAAGTTGGAGATCAGGGGGAAGTTCTTCATGGAGAGAGTGGTGAGGTGCTGGAATGGGCTGCCCAGAGAGGTGGTGGATGCCCCAAGCCTGGAGGTGTTCAAGGCCAGTTTGGATGTGATGCTGGGAAACTTTGTCTAGCTGCAGGCCTGGAGGTTGGTGTCCCTGCCTGTGGAACTCGATGATCCTTCCAACCCAGACCAGTCTGTGATTCTGTGTCTCTGCCTATTAAATGAGAGGAATCTGTTTTTCCAAATATTCTTACCCATCACTTTCTGTTGGCTGAGAACCGAGCTACTTCCTTTTCAAGATAACTGTCAAGTGTCTAAAATTGGGAGGCCTTGTCTGAATGTGTCAATCATAAGCTTTATCTGTATTTCAGCAAAGCTTTTAGCATCTTCATTGCAGCTTTCTATTAGCGTGGGTTTCCTTCTTAAATGCAGAAGCTGGTGTTAAATCAAACTTGAGGGTGATGTTTGGCCAACTCTGACTGCAGGGGATTCAAAGGAAGTTCTTCCCAAAATTAGATACAGGGGTATTGGATATAGTTTCTTTGATATGCTAGAATGTGGTGGCAGATTTCCTGAAACCATAGGAGAACTGAGGTCTGAAGGACCTCAGGATGTCTCTAGCCCAACTTGTTCCTCAGAGCAGGGTCAGCTATGACATCAGGTCAGGGCTTTATGCCATTGGTATTGAAAGCCTCCTATGATGGAGAGTGCACAGCCTTTTTTGGTTGAAGCGCCTCACCCCTTGACAGTCCTCATGATGAAGTTTTGCCTTGTATACTGTCAGAACCTCTCTTGTTTCAACATGTGCCCTTTTTATTTCATCCTCCCACCAGACACTGCTGTAAGCAGCCTCAGGTCTCCTCACAGCCTTCTCTGCTCTGGGCTGAGCAGGATTATGTCACCGGTTGCACTGCCCGTGTGACACAGATCTGTCAGACCTTTCCCTAAGTCTCTGTGTTCTCTGACCCTGCCTGATTTAACCACATACACTCATGCCCAGTGAGGCAGGTGGTCCATGAGACCTAGAAAGGAAAATAACAGAACATACCAGGAAGGCACAGTCCATTTTGTCCCTTTTTCTTGGATCACCTGCGCTGTTGTGTAGTTCAGTTCAGCCTAATTCCTTCTACGGCTGTAGAGAGCTGCTTTGTTTGGATGTGGAGCTGGAAACTTTTTCTCCCTGAAGAAATGGACAGCCAGAACAATGTGAAATCTTCCTGGATGTGTTTGGAGCTTTGTATTTTTAGCTCAGTTGTGCAACAGTTCACATGCAAGTGCTCAACCAGTAAGGCAAAATGAGAAAGAAAACAGCTGCATCCCTAGTCCTTAGCGCCAGAGCAGCTCCACGGACTTTGAACAACTTTCAGACTGGGCTTCCATTGTCCCAGATGCTTCATTAAAGATCCTGTTATCATTTAATGAAGAGAATGGGAGCCTGGCTCTTAGAAGGGGTTACATTCCAGCTTCCAAAACAGGTCCCAGTTTTTAGGAAACCTTTTCCTTAGGTTACTGCTTAAGTTTAGAGAGCTTCAAAAGCAGTAGACAGCTCTGCAATTAAAAATACAGCTGCAGAATTGGGATAAAATCCTACTTGCTTACAACTGGCCACCGAATGAGAAAAGGGGAAGATCTTACCATACTTTTTGTGTGAAGCTTCTGCATAATCCACATGTGTGCAGCATGAGGAGTATCTGCCTCTCTCTAAACAATCAGCTGTGATCACAGTGCTGACATGTGTGCACCTACCAGCCTCTTCAACACAGGCATCATAAAAACTTCTCAGCAAAACCAAGATTATGGTAAATTGTCAACCTGTTCAACCTGAAATATTTTGTCTGAAGTCTAATGGATCTCAGTGAATCTTTGATGAATGAGAAGCAGCATTTCCAAAATTCTTCCATGATCTGGAGTCCCTGGGCAGAGAACAGCATAAAGCCAACTGCCTGACAGCATGGAGAACCTTGTGTTGGGTGAGATCTCCTACAGCTTCACAGAAATCACAGACTGGGCTGGGTTGGAAGGGATCCCAAGGATCATCGAGTTCCAACCCCCCTGCCACAGGCAGTCCTACCACCCTCCATCTAGACAAGGTTGCCCTCTCCCCCATCCAACCTGGCCTTGAACACCTTCAGGCTTGGGGCATCCACCACCTCTCTGGACAGCCTGTTCCAGCCCCTCACCACTCTTTCCATGATTCCAGCATGTCAGAGCTCTGGGATACTGGGCTACCCACATCTTTGGTTTCTGGAAAGACTACTCAAGGCTTCTGCATGTTTTTAAAACAGGGGAAAAGATAGCAGCCAAAATAGGGACATTCAGGAATGCCTTTTCCTTCTTGATGATCTGCTGCAGCATTCCAGGCTGCTGATAATTTAAATTTCAGTTTAATGTATTTGAAAAAAACGGTTTTATGGATTGCCTTGTTTCTTGTCTTCTGTGCATGTTGAAAATGTTTAAAATTTATTCTAAATTGCTTAAAATTGATTAAAATATACAAAACTATTTGGGTCAGTTGAGTTAGTCACACATGGAGGCATCTACTATGGTTTAGAAAATCCTAGGGTACTCAAGAACCAGACAGGACCAAGAGACCCACATCTTTCTGCAACAGCAGGAGGGGAAGGCACGAACATCTGGCTGTCAGATTGCCCTTGGTGACTATGGGTGCAGCAATATTCACATCAGAGGTCCAGTTAGGGGTGGTTTGCCACCAAATCTCCCTACCATCTTCGCTTCCTGCATTTTGGGATGTGTCATGGGGTGGTCTGGGGACATGCAGACTGTTTGTTTCCAGGGACTCCGGCATTGCTGCCAGGGAGTGTGAGCTGTACCTGCTCTCCTGCTGCTCACTGGAGTTAATGCTGCAGAACAGGAAAGGTCAGGGAACTCCTGACCCACAGCGTGGGTTAAAGGTCCCTGTGAGTGCTTACCAACAGTTGGCTTCACTCCATGGGTCCACACTGTTGCAGACCACAGAATCACTGAATCACAAGGTTGGAAAAGACCATTAAGATGATCAAGTCCAACCATCCCTGTCCTCTCCTAAACCATCTCCCTGAGCACCTCATCTACCTGTCTGTTAAATACACCCAGGGGTGGGGACTCCACCACCTCCCTGGGCAGCCTGTTCTGCACCCCAACAGCTCTTTGGGGGAAGAATTTCTTCCTGACATCTAATCTGAACCTGCCCTGGTGCAGCTTGAGGCCATTTCTCCTTGTCCTATCACCTGTCACTTGACAGAAGAGACCATCACCCACCTCTCTCCAACCTCCTTTCAGGTCACTGTAGGCAGGGATAAGGTCTCCCCTCAGCCTCCTCTTCTCAAGACTAAACCCCCCCAGCTCCCTCAGTCACTTCTGATAAGATTTGCCCTCCAGACCCTTCCTCAGCTTGGTTTCCCTTCTCTGAACAAAGAAAGAACAAAAGATGTGTTCCCTGTAAGAACAGTGGAGATACCCCTATAGAGTCTGACATGGAGATGGCAAAAATGAGATTTCTTAATGTGAAAGAAAGGTATAAATTCACCTACAGCAGTAAAATATTATCAGGGCCCACTCTCAGGGTGAGATTTGGAAACATTTACCGTAATAGTGGAAGAAGTGGTTGCATTATATTGCATGATATTTTCTCTGATTTGCTCTCCAAAAAGGGACTTACCTAGGAGTAAAGGGAGAATTTTGGTGAGTCTTCATAGAAAAAAATAATTAAAATTTCCAGTCTTATGTAGAGCAAAGTGTGTTTGTCCTTGTGTATTTGATACAGTTTATATTTCTAATTCCAGCCATCCTTCTTTTTTAAGAGTTTTTGTTAAGAGTTTTGCTTATATACTTGAACCTGACAATTGGAGGGTTAGAGATGTGTTTGGATTTAAAGTTTGATTATGAAAACCACCTGTATGTGCTTAGCAGAAAATAGAACTCAGTAACTTCCTCATACTTCCAGCTAGCACAGGAGCTAGCAGTTTTGCTGGTGAATCCAAATCACAGAATCACACAGAATCACAGAGTTGTAGGGGTTGGGAGGGACCTCCAGAGATGATCTAGTCCAACCTGCCAAAGCAGGGTCCCTAGAGCAGGTCACACAGGTCGGTGTCCAGATGGATCTGGAATGTCTCCAAAGAAGGAGACTCCACAACCCCCCTGGGCAGCCTGTCCCAGTGCTCCATCACCTTCACCATGAAGAAGTTCTTCCTCACATCAGTGCAGAATACCCCTTTTGGAAGTAGCCTGCACTAGCTCTGTAGTTAAAACCATATGGTGCTGTCACAATGGCCAATTGAGGGACTTTGCAACAAGTATCTCTGTGTTGTGTCTGTTTGCTCTTTGCTTTTTGCCTGTTCCTGTTCCTCCAGGGTCTCATTAACATGCCATAATGTGAATATTTATAGAATCACAGGACACATCGAATCTAGTTCTCCCCTGACACTGCTGAAATGGATGGAGATGTTCACTGGAAAACCATCTCTCATAGAATCTCTTGGGTTGGAAGAGACCTTTAAGATCATTGAGTCCAACCACAGCCTAACCCTGCCTAGTCCACCTCTAGATCATGTCCTTCAGCACATCATCTATTGGCCTTTTCAATCCCTCCAGGGATGGTGACTCCACCACTGCCCTGGGCAGCCTGTTCCAATGCCTGACAACTCCTTCAGTAAAGAAATTCTTCCTGATGTCCAACCTAAATCTCCCCTGGGGCAGTTTGTAACCATTTCCTCTCATCCTATCACTTGTTACCAGAGAGAAGAGACCAACCCCACCTCTCTGCACCCACCTTGCAGGGACATGTAGAGAATGATAAGGTGTCCCCTCAGCCTCCTTTTCTCCAGACTCAAAAGCCCCAGAGCTCCCCTAGACTCACACCTCAACTTCCACAAACCTGCATTTTGCCAGAGGATTAAAAAAACCATCACAAATCAAACCTGACTTTTCAAACTGCTGTTTCTTTTCAAATCTTTTATCACAAAATGCAGATTAAAATCCCATTTTTAACCTAAAAATACCCAACCCCACAACTTTAACATACTTTCCAACATACCTTTGCTTTTGGTGAGCGATCAAATTCATTTCCTTAGTATAAGGGCTTTCCAGCGCCATGGTGTGTGACAGCTGCTTCGCTTTATACTTTCTGTTTCATGGACTCCACTACTGGCACTGCTGTTAGCTGGGAGCAGTAAATAGACTTTGAGCACAAGCTCACACCATAGCAACCCCCAGCTTCTGTTTACTGTTTAAATAAACGTCTGTGCCTTGGAAATTTATGTCCTGAGGAATTTTCTACACCGGTACTTTAATCGGTTTAAAGACAAAAGGTTTAATGCAGAGAAATTGAAGATAAATTTGCACACTGTCTTTAATTAGTGAATAATTTCATTTTATAAAAGATGCCAGTACATAATACATTATAGGCACTCAGTGTGTGTGTGGGGGGTTTACTTAGTTATTGTGCTAGAAAGTGCAGAGCACTTCTGAGGGAGAGATCCATGTAAGCACTCAGCAGAATCAGTTAGAATCATAGAATCATAGAACGTTTTTGGTTGGAAGGGACCCCTAGAAGTCATCTAGTCCAATCCCCCTGCAGTAAGCAGGGACACTGCTAACTAGATCAGGTTGCTCAGGGCCTCATCCAACCTGGCCTTGAATGTCTCCAGGGATGGGGCATCCACCACCTCTCTGGGCAACCTGTTCCAGTGCTCCACAACTCTCTCAGGAAAGCATTTTTTTCTAATATCCAATCTAAATCTCCCTCCCTCTATTCTGAAACCATCACCCCTTGTCCTGTCACAACAGGCCCTACTGAACAGCCTCTCCCCATCTTTCTTGTAGGCCCCTTGAGGTACTGGCAGAGCGCTAGAAGGTCTCCCCGGAGCCTCCTCTTCTCCAGGCTCAACAGCCCCCACTCTCTCAGCCTGTCCTCGTAGGAAAGGTGCTCCAGCCCCTTTATCATCTTTGTGGCCTCCTCTGGACCCTCTCCAACTGGTCCATGTCCTTCTCATGTTGGGGGTTCCAGCACTGGCCCCAGTGCTCCAGGTGAGGTCTCCCGAGGGCAGAGTAGAGGGGGAGAATCCCCTCCCTCGCCCTGCTGGCCACGCTCCTCTGGATGCAGCCCAGGCTGCGGTTGGCTGCTGGGCCGCAAGAGCACATTGTCGGCCATGTTGAGTCTCTCACCCACCAGCACTCCCCAGTCCTTCTCCTCAGGGCTGCTCTGGAGCCACTTTACATTTTTATAATGTAAAGGTTTAGCTGCTGGTTAACCTGCTGCAGCGTGCAGATGACATAAAGCCTCTGCAGGTTTGAATTATGGCTGCAACTTTCCCCAGAAAGTTACTTTCAGCTGTCTTTGTGTCTCTCCAGCAAGAAGGAAAAGTGTTAAAGGAGGTGATACAGGAAAAGCAACGTGTCTGCTAAGCCTTTCATGCCCTCACTCCCATGCTCTGACTTGGCTGGTCTTGTGAGGGACCAGGACTTGGACTCGATGATCCTAATGGGTCCCTTCCAACTCAGGAGATTCTGTGGTTCTGTGATAGTGCTATGGCAAAAGGTCTGTAAAATGACTGTAACTGATGACTATTTCTGAAGTCAGAGGAGGATGGAGCTGTCAGCTGTGAGGGGAGAGAAGCCACCTAATATTGACCCTCAGTCAATAGAGCAATCCTGCTAATGCTTATGATTCTAATTTCTGTCACTAGAAAACAAGAAGAGAGAAAAGAAGTATGGAGCATCCCAAAAGACATCTGAAGTGCTCTCACAGTGCTCTCTGCTGAAAGTGAAGAGGAGACTGGATTCATGAAGTCTATTAAAGCAGTAGATGTTCTTGCTTCTCTGGAGGTTACAAGATCTCCAGATGAAGAAAAAGGAAGCTGCTTTATTAGAATCCAAATCCTGGATGTTGTGACTGAAACAGTATCTCAAAAGTGTTTACCTGAGCAAGAGATCTGTGAATAAATACTCTGATGAGAACAAAGAGCAGTGTGAAAGATACAGCAGAAAGTAAAGCTTTCTTTTCAGTGACCAGGATTAGCTTGTCCTAAACACAGGTATGCAGCATGTGTCCTTGCTGAAAATAGATGTCCAGGGAACTGGAACAGGAGGTTTCTGCAAGGGAGAAGAGGAAGATGGGCAGCAGGGACAGGGGTAACAAAATGTTGGTATCTTTCATCACTAGTACTGCCTCCTACTGCTGCTTTAGCTGCCCATCCCACAGAGCAAGTAAAACAACTTAGAGGCAAACACTCAAGCACTAGGACAGACTGTGGTATATTCCTGGCAGCCTTCCCTTTGGGAAGGAGATATCACAGGTGAAGAAATGTGTCAAGCAAAGTGTCTGTGCTTCTCCAGGTACCCCTGAGTACCTTCTGCAAGCATGGAATGTTCTTGTATTATAAGAGTAGTGCAACTCAGAGGACAGGCAGGCAGATTTGTGGAGTTGGCAAACCCATAGACAAGGTATTGGAAAGCAAATGCTGGAAGAGAGGTGCTGGCCCAACACCTCCTTGAGATCAGCAGCCCATGTCCAGTGTTTCCAGAAGCAAAGATGCTCTAGAAGTATTGAAGTTCATCCTCTATCAGGGTGATTCTGGCAAACTGCAAAACCAAGTCTGGTTGGAAAGACTGCATGATTTACACACCCACTTCTTCTGAGTTTTGAATAATCTAGAATTATTGCTGCCAGACAAACTAAATTAGTCCTGTCATAAGCTCTCAAAGCCAGGCAATAGCAAAACCAACTCAAGGGGTTTTGTTTTCTTTAATTTTTCAGAGCTTTGTGAGCTGTGGAAATGATGAAACACCTAAAAGAATGCGAGAGGAAAGATTATGTAGGATTATACTAAGTAAGCTTTCTGCAATTATGTATTATGTACTGTCAGCACATGAAGCATGATGGGACTATAATTTTACCTCTGTTATTTCCTCTGGTTGCCAGAGAAACCATCATAAGAAAAGTCAAAGTACTTTTGTCCTTATTGATCTTCTCAACAAACCCTCACAAACGGCGTCAGATGTTATCATTATTTTCTCTTCACTGAGCTGATGTCTGATGTCACACGTACCAGTCAAAATCATCTGGTTTACTGGAGCAGAAATCTAGACAAAACTATATAAAAAAAAAAAGCTGAAGGAAATGGGACAAACTGCTCACCTGGCAGATCCTGGAGTTAAAATTTTAATGTGATTTTTTTTTTCCCCTGTTCCTCTGAGAAAAGCTGCTCTGGCTCTGAGGTAGCTGAATCTCCATAATTGATGCAATAATTTTTTTTCACCCAGAGAACTGAGGGTACAGATAAACAGAGACTGAAGGCTAAGGAGAATTTCTGCAGCCTCTCATAGCAGTGGCCTGTGGTTGCACACTTGAGAACCTCTGCAGAGTTACTGATACAGAGAAAAGGGTCTTCTTCTTTAGTCTTTTCATTAACTAGTCTAGATGATCCTGCTTGGGCAGGGGAGTTGGGCTGGATGATCTTTCAAGATCTCTTCCAGCTCCTGATATTCTGTGATTCTGTGAATGTATAAATAAAAGCCTAGAAAGGCCAGAGAGGATGAGTTTATTTTGGAGGGGGAACTGAGCAAAATATCAGATTTGGGATTTATTTGTGGGACTAGAAATAATTTTGGTCTTTAGGAACATGCAACCCATGGCTATTCCTTCCCTCAGCTTCTCGTGATTGACCAAGAAGTCTGGAATAGGTTGCCCAGAGGGGTGGTGGATGCCCCAAGCCTGGAGGTGTTCAAGGCCAGGTTGGATGGGACCCTGGGCAACCTTGTCTAGATGGAGGGTGGTGTCTCTGCCTGTGTCGGGGGGGATGGAACTGGATGATCCTTGAGGTCCCTTCCAACCCAGACCAGTCTGTGATTCTGTGATTTGGTAAAGTCTCTATATCCCAATCACCTCTAGATGATGGGCAATCATGGGTTCCCTGAGGAAATAGGGCTGTCTTGGGAGGCTGGGACTAGGAAGGTGTGACTCTCAGGTCAGGAGAACTGGCCTGTGCATGACACTGACAAGTGTAGCATATCCATGTCTGGTCTGCAACTGTTGTTGGGAACTGCAAGACAGAAGTGCCAGTTGACATTTATTCAGGGTGGTGAGTTCAAGGCAAGTTCAAGCACTTGGGAGCCTTTAATGAATGATGTGAGCTGGACACAAAAGCAGAAAATTTGAAGTTGTTTTTGTGTGCATGTGTTCATCTACCCTTTCCTGAAGCTAATGGAAGACACAGGTTTTCCACTTGTTTTTGGAAGAATTTTCTCAAGCAGGCTTAATAGTTTGTGAAGAAGTGACGACACCTCTCTGCCTGATTGGCAGCCTGCAGCTGACTTGTAATGAGTTTTTCTTAATAACATTTCAATTATTCTAATTCCTACTGAGGGTGAGTGTAAAATTATTCCAGCCCTATTTATAAATGTCCCTGTATAGAATAATAGTTGGGGTGTCAAGTGACTCTGGTGTCTGGAAGTTATGCCAGACAGCCCCAGGAAAATGTGAGAGAGAGCTGTCCTCTCAAAGCCTGTGAGCAGTCAGCCTGGTAACAGGTATATCAGGGGCCCAGCTTTATGTCCAAGACAGATTTTTGGTCTTTTCTCTTGATGAAAATTTGATAAATCTGAAAATAAAAAAAAATTATCCAGGTGTTTGGAAGAACAAAAAATATTTTTCTTATTGTGTTATATAATTAGCAGAAGAAATAATAATTATAATTAGAAGAGTCCCCACCCCTGGGTGTATTTAACAGACGGGTAGATGATGTGCTCAGGGATATGGTTTAGGAGAGGACAGGGACACTTGGACTCGATGATCTTAAAGGTCTTTTCCAACCTAGTGGTTCTGTGATTCTGTGATTCTAGCCACACTGGCCAATCTCCTTGCTGTAAATCCTCTCTGAATAAAGTTTCACGGGTTCTTAAAAAACATCTGGACTTCAATAAAGACTTTGCCACCATTTCCCACACCATTCTCCTAGAGAAACTGGCTGCTCATGGCTTGGATGGGTGTATGCTTCATTGGGTAAAAATCTGTCCAGATGGCCTTGCCCAGAGTGCTGGAATGAATGGAGTTAAATCAGTCACCAGTGGTGATCCCCAGGGCTATCACAGAATGCCAGGAGTTGGAAGGTACATTGAAAGATCATCCAGTCCAACCCCTCTGACTGAGCAGGATCACCTCAATTAAATCACACAGGAACATGTCCAGATTGGTCTTGAATGTCTCCGGAGAAGGAGACTCCACAACCTCTTTGTGCAGCCTGTCCCAGGGCTCCATCACCCTCAGAGTGAAAAAGTTCCTCCTTATATTAAGATGGAACTTTCTATGTTCCAGCTTGGACCCATTGCCCCTTGTCCTGTCACTGGCCATCACTGAGAAGAGCCTGGCTCCATCCTCCTGACACTCACCTTTAACATATTTACAAGCATCAATGAGGTCACCCCTCAGACTGTGGTCAGTGGCTGGTGAAACTGATTCAAAAGTTATTGCAAGACCTGTCATTAGAGGCAGTTATGCTATTAAAAATATTCCCTGCATATGGCATTTCCCCATGACTTTCTGTTTGCTAAGCAGAGTGCCTCTGCTGAAACATATCATCTTATCAATCAGTAGCATTGTTCCCTGTGCATTTACTGTGTATTTTGCCTGTAATTGGTAACAATATAATCATTGTGTGACTGACACAGCAAGCCATGTTTCCAGCCATTTATCACTGCATTGCTGTGTGCTTTGGTGTTGATGCTGGATTTGTAGCCTAGTTATGAATTTACATAAACCCCATTGCTTTAATGAAAACTGTATTCCAAGAACCACCCAGCACTTCGTACTGGTGTTGGGTTTTTTTCCCCTTGTTTCCTTGTATATAATACTGGCCCTGTTTTGTCTTCAGGCAAGTGGTGGAATTAAAGTTTTTCACTATTTCACTACAATAAATCACTCTCTCTTGAGTGTGAGCAATTTATTGACTTAAAAGTTAAGGGCTTTTAAAAACTGTTGTGTATTCCATACATGTAATTGAGCTCATACATGTTCTATTAATACCTCTGGATACAAGCATTAAGCACAAAGGCTCCCATATTCATTAAAAAATCCATGCTGAAACAAACCAGCTTTTGACCAAAATCTAAGGAGGTTCCAGTATCAAAGGTGCCTTTGTTCTTACTTACCTTTTGGGGTATGAGAAGCCCTGAGCTTTGTGCCTACCTACAGTTTGGGTTGTTGATTTGGGCGCTCATTGAGAGATGCTCACTGAGCTCATGGAATACCTTGCAGGCAGACCCCACCAGCTGGAAGATCACAGGTTTGTTCCAGGTCCACAAAGCTCTGCCAAAGGGTCAGACCATCTGGTCTTCCAGGTAGACAGCTGCTCTGAGAGGCCCTGTTCTGGGAGAAGAGCTCCTGGAGAGTCGCCCTGCTGAGAAGGACCTGGGGGTGCTGGTGGGTGAGAAACTGCCCATGAGCCAGCAGGGAGCTCTTGCAGCTGAGAAGGCCAATGGTCTCCTGGGCTCCATCAGCAGAGGGGTGGCCAGCAGGGACAGGGAGGGGATTGTCCCTCTCTGCTCTGCCCTCAGGAGGCCCCATCTGCAGTCCTGTGTCCAGATCTGGGGCCCCCAATTCAAGAGAGATGTGGAGCTGTTAGAGACCAAAAAGATGCTCAGGGGTCTGGAGCACCTCCCCTGTGAGGAGAGGCTGAGGGAGCTGGGCTGGTTCAGCCTGGAGAAGAGAAGGCTGTGGGGGGACCTCACTGCAGCCTTCCAGGACTTCAAGGGAGTGTATGGACAGGAGGGGAATTGGATTTTCCCAAGGGCAGAGAGTGGTAGGACAAGGGGGGTGGATCAAAGCTGGAGGAGGGAAGGGTCAGGTTGGAGATCAGGGGAAGTTCNTCCTCCCCTGGAAAGTGATGTGTTACTCTGGGCAGACACACTCATAGCTCAGGACTCCCTCTAGAAGTCACCTTTATCCCTGGCGTTTAAAAATTTTAAGGTACTACTATTCAAGGCAGACATAATTTAGTACAAATAATAGTTAATTGTAAGCAGCTTCCTTTCTTAGCATTGAGCCAGGTAATTGAGACTTCTTTAATGTTATCAGAGGAGAATTAATTCAAACCAGACCTCCTGTGCTTAGCATGAAATGCCCTGCATACACAGTGGAGTTTAAGCACTTGCCTTATTAAAAAGTCATGCCCTCTTCTCGGGAAGTCAGCTCATAATCAGGAAAAAATAGAATCATAGAAAGGAGTTCCACAACTGGACACAGTAATCAAGGTGAGGTCTCACAAGGGCAGAGTACTACCCAAATCCCTAATTAGTAGTAATACCCAATTTCCTAAGCAGACATTGTAAAATAAAAGCATGCTTGACTTGTAGCTCTTCACAGAATCACAGAATATCAGGAGCTGGAAGAGACCTCGAAAGACCATCCAGTCCAACCCCCTGCCCGTGCAGGATCATCTAGAGTAGATCACATAGGAACGTGTCCAGATTGGTCTTGAATGTCTCCAGAGAAGGAGACTCCACAACCTCTCTGGACAAAGGATTGTTCCCTAAGGATTCCATCAAGCTTTCAAAGTTCTGTCCCTGTTCCAAGTTCCAATCAGAGTAATCCTGGGCTTCTTGTCCCGGGAGCACCCCTGGGGCTTTGCAGGGAAAGGGGGCTGCTGCCATGTATTCTCCCAGAGCTGCTGTCATCGGTAGGACGGGTGTTACTAGCTCGTTTCAGGCTGTGTTGTGACAAGATGCTGGCTGTGCAATCTCAGAGAAGGGCTAAAACCAGCAGTGTACTCAGCACAGAGAGGTGCTTTGTTCAGCTTTGCTGCCAAACTCCGGCATCTCTTGCTGTATACAGGCAGAGAAGCATCTTTTGGTTCTGAGTTTTAGAACTTAGCTGAGGACTTGTTAGCTGCTGGTATGAAGCAGTTCCTGAACACATGCTGGCAAATGTCAAGTTTCTGCTGGAGAACATTGTTGAAAACAAAATGATGAGCAAATAATATGGAGGGAAAAAAAAATTTTGCTCTTTCCTAATTTAATTGTTGGAAATTGCTGAGCTGTTTTGGTAGGAAGATAATTGGTCTGAGGTAGAGACCTACCAGGGAAATTTTGGAGCATAATGATTAAAGTTGATAATCACAGAAATTCATTATCACAAGATCTATAATCACAGCAAACCTGCTGTTTACTATGGGAAGGGGAAAATATCCTGACCCCAGGCAGTACATCCAGTACCGGTCTCGGCACAAAGAGCTTGTGAAAATCGCTCTCAGGTGCCCTGACCCTTGCACACTCCTTCAAGTGCTGATCACCTGCCTGGGAAAACATCATTCTGTGGTTCTTAGTGGTTTAGGCCCTTGCTGCTTTTCATTTGGCAGATAACAGCCCCTGGGGAGGGCTGGCCCAGGCTCTGTGCGGTGCCTGGGTACCAGCCAGCAGAGGGGAGCCGATGGCCGCGCATCCACCTCCGTGCAGTGCAGGAAAGCACAGGCTGCAGGGGGATGTGTGAATGAATGAATGAATGAATGAATGAATGAATGAATGAATGAATGAATGAATGAATGAATGCCTTCTTTTGCATTCCAGCTGCTTGGATTTTTCAGTTTCCTACTGTGTTGTGTAGGTGCTGGAAGTGAGCCTTGTAGTGAATTAGGAAATTTAAAAGTGATGTGTTGATGACATACATATGCATGAATTCCCAAAATACCAAACAGGGCATGTTCATGCCCTGAACATCTTACACTAGAAAACACATGACATGAAAGACACGTAGACCCTCTAAATGAGTCTGTAATAAAACAGCAGGTTAACAACATTACAGATGAGATCTTGAGGGAGAGCTGCACATCTGATAATCAAATCTCTGCTAATTTTATTCTACTGGAAAGTGCCAAGTGTCTCTTTTTATCACAAACCATAAAGGGCCAGACATAAATGGGCTGGAAAAAATAATTTAGTGGGCTGTTTCTGGCCCTTGCATATGTGATGACTCCTGACTCCTCTTCAGTTGATTGAGGGAGCTTTTTGCCTTGTTTTGCTGGCAGATTGAGCCTGCATGAAGCTGGCAATCATCTGCTAGATTTAAGGGTTAGCAGAAGGTCCCTGCTCTGCTCACACACCACGCTCCTCTTCCCAGCATGAGCAGATGGCAGGAGGGCAGTGGCAGGAAAAGCTCCAGCAGTATGGGTGGGATTGATGGAGAGAGAAGAGCACTGATTAGGGATGATGAGGGTGCAGGGTCAGTGGTTACTGAGAAGCAGCAAAGGAGAAATGGAGGACGCACCTTTCATGGTGGCACTTTGTAAAAGCACTTACTGAGGTGAGAGAGGCGATGTGGGAGAAGGTGGGAACACTTGGAAATATTGGTGATAGCGGCTTTTGGAGTTGAAGGTGGAGAATATGGATTAGTGAGGTTAAAAGAGTGGAAGGCTGTGAGCGTGAGGAGGATGAGCTGTGACTGTGAAACAGGAGAAAGATGAACACAAGCCAGTGTGGAGTTCTGGTGTTTTCCCAGCTCTTACTGCTCTTCAGCTTGACTCATATGAAATGGTGGTGGCTTGACTTTATGGGATCACAGGATTATTGAGGCTGCAAGGGGCCTCACAAGATCATCTAATGTATGAAATCATCTTCCCTTCACCCTCTGCCTTGTCTGATAAAGGCTTTTTGTCTCTTACAGGTAGTGTTACCACAGTGGTTTTGACTTTACAAATAATAGAAACCCCTGTTACCCAGAGAGCTCAGACATGGAGGTGCACAAGATCTCAGCACCTGTGTGAGGGCAGCTGAGAGGTGAAAACAAGCAAAGAGGAAGTGTAGCATTTCTTCTGACTTTAATGTGGTTGCATCCATGTTTATGTTGAATCACAGAATCAAAGAATGAATAAGTTGGAAAAGACCTATAAGATCATTGAGTCCAACCGTCCCTGTCCTCTCCTAAACCATATCCTTGAGCACCTTATCTACCTGTCTGTTAAATACACCCAGGGATGGGGACTCCACCCCCTCCCCGGGCAGCCTGTTCCACACTCTGACAGCTCTTTCAGTGAAGAATTTCTTCCTGACATCT
>VXBZ01006752.1:0-14377 GCA_013399135.1 Heliornis fulica
TGTTCCTCCCCAGATGCAATTTGGAATACAGTTAATATCCACTAAGTCAAAGAAAACTCAATAATCCATCAGACTCTGGTGGAAAGATGAAAAGGTAGAAGTCCATCACCCTCATGATTATTTTCCAATGGCTTAAGTCTTATTTAACCGTATAGCTTTCTTTCTACTTTACATGCCTGGTTTCAGCTTCCAGCTACCGTTTTTTATTGTACTTCTACCAGCTAGATTAAGATATCACTAATATCTGTTTTCCAGCATGTAATTGAGTTACCATTCAATGTTCTTGCTGATAAGCTAAACAGACGAAGCTTTTAGAGTCCTTTTCTACAACATCTTCTTAGGTAAATAGTATTTTCTGTATCCTCTTTAACATTTCAAGATCTTTTAACAATATGACATCAGCATAGACAGAATAGCAAATGTGGTCTCAGAAATGAGAGGTAATATTCCTCTATATTTAATCTACCATAAAACCTAGGGGTTTTTCACAGTCACATTTTTTAGAACCAAAGTTTTTCTCCTGTAGATGATGCCTGTGTTCACTATTCATTGACAGATTACTTTATACTTGGTTATACTAAATCACATTCTGGATGTGTTGCCAGAGATACCCTAGATGACTGATTATGGCTGACTGTCCTCATCCATATTAAATGTCTATCATTTTTGTGTCATCTGCAAATTTTAGCAACAGTGATTTTACATTAACTTCTAGATCATTTGTTAAAATGTTGAGTAGCACTGCGCCTTTGTGGAATCCCAGTGCTGAATCCACATTTGACAGTGATTCTTCATTGACAAATACATTTTGAAAACCACCTAACATCCAACTTTTAACCTATTTTAATATGTGTTTTATTGATACTGTGTGGTGCTTGTGTATCAAAGAGAATGTCATGTGATATTACTCCAAACATTGTTAAAAGTCTAGATCTATTATATCTCTGTGGTTATCAAACAATCATGAATATTATCAAAAAGGAGTATTGTATTTGTTTGACAGTGTGCAGGTTTAGAGGTAAACCGGCAGGAGAAATGGACCCACAAGAGATGATTATAAGTCAGAGTTACAATTTAATGAAAGATATTACCATACAAACACTGACACAAAGAGAACAACCTGCTTTCAACTCACCAAGACCCAGCAGTAAACCCAGTGTCCCAGGGCACAAGCCCAAAGGGGTTTGTTAGCCCCGGTGCCGAGATCCACGTGGCTCTCCCAAGTCCAAAGCAAAAAGAAGTGAAGAGTCCGTTGCTGCAGGTGATGGCTGTGGCCCGGCCAGAAGCGATGCTTGTAGTCCGGTCGAGAGCGATGGCTTCCTCCTGACGAGGTCCCGCTGCTCCTCCCGATCCAACGAAGAGAGAGTCTAAAACTCTTCTGCCCCTGTTTGTGTATCCTCAGGGAGCACCCAGTCCCTCCCCCAGGGCGGGGACCCACACAANGTTAACAAGCATTAATTGTATGACAGTTCTTCAATCCTCCTTTAATTGAATTCCTCTTCAACCCTTCATGTCACTTATTCTAGCACACTGATACCCTCTCAGCTTGGAGATATCACAGCAGTAAAGTTCACTAGAATGTATCAGCTCTCCATCAAGTAATAAACATAGCATAATTTATACCTCTACTACTAGGAATAAGACAGCAATATTTTCTGGTAGACTTTAGAAAGCTTGATACCTTGCAAACACATATCATATACTGTAATGTATTTCTAAAATTTATTTACCCACATACTTCATCTTCTCAACCTACACAGAATTTCTAGCATTGACAAAGCAAGAAACTATTTCAAGAACATCACTTTTCCTGGCTGTGGATGTTTCTTAAATAAGACTCACTAAGGCGGTAACAGAAGAACAAACACCAAATGTTAACAGGCCAAGGGTAAATATGTAGTGTTCTATTTTTCTTACACTCAAAGTTAATTCTTCAACATTCCTCTTTTTCCAATGTTAGGGAAAAAAGACCCTGTTACAATAAATGAAACTAGAAATTCTATTTTAGCTTGTATGGTACTCTATCTTCCATAACATGTGTAGTTTGTATTCTCGACACAGCTCCCATAGTACTCAATCTTGCCCTTGGTGTATTTGTTGCTTATGCAGTCCTTCTGTGGTCACCCTGAGGAATTCCCACCATACTTCACGGGATCAGAAAAGCAGTTTCCCTTCATAGGACTGGAAAGAGGGAATGGATACACAAACCATCTCTAAGGGATAGTTTCTGATGAGGTCCTGTAGAGAAGTCAGTGGAACCATCACACGCAAGGAGATATGAATATGTGCTCTAGAAGGAATGAAGAGGAGGTTAAGGCTGCATCCATATCCAGGTAGAAGATGTGTATGAATTTAGAGCTGGGATGGATATAAGTGTGAGAGCAAAAGGAGGATTAATGGGATTGGGAAATATTTCCCCAAGAGCAGCCAGGCACAAAAGTATAGAAAATTTTCTTTTGCAAGAGAGAAATGGGGAATTGAAGCAATTGTGAAGTTTTACTGCTTCTGAATACTGCATCAGAAAAACAAAGGAAAAGAGAAGCTCCCTAGGTGGTGGCAGCTCTTCTTACATATCTCTGCGGTTGCTTGGAGAACCTTTAAGAATCAGTCTCTCTGCACAGTATGAACCAAAGGCCAACATATTATAGAAAATGAGACTGAAAATGTCATTCATTTTGTGTGCAAGGGAAAGTTCCAGACATAGATCAAGTGCTTTCTTACCTAACACAGTAACAGTGCTTAGAATTATGATCTCAATGGATCATGTGAGAGGATCTATAAATACCTTTATTGCTATTAATCTCATTACTTCTTTTCATCTTGCTTATTACATTTTCCTTTGATACATTTCCAGTAGTCTGTCTTTCCAGAAATCTCTCTCATGCTTAACAAAGCTCCCGTAAAACAAGGTTTCACTAGCTATGATATGGAAAAAAATAAATTAAATCTGTAACTTTTGCAGTAAACCTTGGAAGAACAAGGCCAGCCACCCATTGGACAAATTTCACTGATCTGCATCCTGTAATCAAGTTGCTAGTTTCCAAGAAACAACAACAAAATTCAAATTGGAAGCTAAATCAGAATTTTGTAGGGTTGTTTTGTGATGTTTATTTTTGTTTTTGTTTTCCTGGCTTTGACTTAATCTTGCACTTGTAATAATGAATATATATGTAGACAGATATCTTAAAAATCAGATGAATAAGTCAGTCAGGTAAACATACTGGAATCAAGTCCTGGGATTCTCAGTTCTGGAATAGGAATTAGCAGGAAAATCCATTCATCAAGTCCTGTGGGTTACCTCCCAGGAAACATTCACCCTGGGGAGACAAATAGCTGTCCGTATATTATCACAGATGAAATCAGGTCCTGAAGTCTTTCAGAGAAAAGCCTCACAAATGCTGGGAAGCCCCTCTGCAAATGAGTGGGAAGGTGCAAACTAGTGACTGTCCTAACGTGTGGCCCAGAAGGATTGCTTTGCAATGTAAATTAATATATACAGCACTGGACATAGATATTCACTGGGAAAAAAAAATGGTACTATCCTGCAAAACCAAACAATATTCCTAAAAGAATCAAAGCATCACCAAAGCTTTTCAAAATAGCTTTTGATAAGCCAGGGAGACACAGATACATTGAACGATATATTATGCAACTATAGGTTGTATAAAATCCAGCCACATTACCAGGATCAGGCAAAATAGCATATGAACAACAGTCTTTTCAAATTAATTTAAATTTTCATTAAGTTTTTAATTTGATAGAAATTTCTGCAAATTATTTTCTCATTCCACGAATATTTTTTAAACATTCCATGCTATCTTGTATCTAAACAAAATTAAATATCTATGGGGTTTTGGTTTGGGGTTTGGTTTTTTTTTGTTTGATAGTTGGTTTTTTGGTTGGGTTTTTTGTAGGAATTGATCAGATTAAATCAATTAAGAGAAAATCATAGTATTTCTACCCATTTAAAAATATTTTTTTTAGTCCTGGAGTTTAAATCCTTCTCACCTCATTAATTTTTTAAAAGAATTTAACACCAAAAAAGCTATTTTGAAACAGACCAAGGAACATCTGCTTTTTAAACGTGAAAAACATTCTGAAATAGTTTTACATTAATAGTGAATAACAATATACTCATCACTATGAACTATTTCATACTGATGAATTAGTATTTTCATAGGAAACGTGGAAACTGTGTGATGATCTCCAAGCCACTATGTGGGTGCATAGAATCGTAGAATCACAGAATCTCCTGAGTTGGAAGGGACCCATAGGGATCATGAAGAGCAACTCCTGGCTCTACACAGGGCCAGACAAGTCAGAGCATGGGACTGAGTGCATTGTCCAGATGCTTTTTGAACTCAGTCAAGTTTGGTGCTGTGACCACTTTCCTGGGGAGCCTGTTCCAGCGTCTGACCACCCTCTCCATTAAGAACGTTTTCCTGAAATTAACTCTTTCTGACAAATGGAAGAATGCATTGTGTTAAATGGAAGAACTTTAGAAGACTACTACAATTCACTCCACTTTTTGAAAGAATAATACATTTTATATTACTGAAGATGTGAAATTATTTGAGAATTAATTTTCCATTGGCTAGGAGAAAAGACTAGGATACATTTGAGAAAAGGCTACATTTCTTTTAAGTCTACATTAGGTGCTTTCAAATATAAATTTAGTTACAATGATTTTTTTAAGGCTCATTGCGAATTTAATAATAAGGTAGAATAGTATGAAAATATGACAGTAAAAAACATCCAAACCCTGGCAATAGAAAGAAAGGAGAAAATAGATGCAAACTAAAATTAGGTTATTTGAAAAGAAAGTTTTAACAGTGCTTATCTCCCTATACTTCTAAACAACTAAACAGAAGGTGCTTTCCAGGGTTTTAATGACACATTTCAGTTCGTGAGGCAATTTAAAATTTTCTAGAGTATGATAGAAAAAAAAAATTGTGGCTCATAAAATAAAATTAAATAATTCTGTGTAACTCTGATTAGTGTTTATATCATCAGTTAAGTTAAATGTGACAGGAGATTTTCATTTTTTGTGAGCTTGCCTTGAAGCATTTTGTCTATGATTTCTTTAGCTCCATTGTGGAAGGAAGCTGACTCCCTGTTAACCCAGCTTGGTTTTTTTTAACAGCAGTTTTGATGTAGGTTTCATATGTGTACTAATAATAACAACTTCTTATGAGGAAGGTTATGCCTCTGTGGTCTGGGACACTTCTTGCTCTCTCAGTTCACAAAAAGAACACCAATTCGGGCATGGGAGCACCATTTTATCAATATGGGGGTAACTGGAGGAAGAATTGACCTCTTCAGGGAATCAGGTTGGATTGAGTAGCCTCTTCTGGAGAGTTTTCAGTTGGGTAATCCTTCACACAGAACATTTGGACCAAAAGATGGGAAGGAGGACATACTTTTTTGTGATTGGGAAAAATATATATAGTAATTAAAAATAATTATAATGTTATGGGCATAGATTTTTTTTTAGATAAATCAGGTCCCAGTGGTTGCTATAAAACCCATTTTTGATCCATATCATCTGATATAAAACCCAAAGCATTCCAGGCACTTAAATTTGTTTCTGTAAACATACTTATTTGCAAGGAGTCATCAAGATCAATTTACATTATATTGTCATTGTCAGTAGTGATCTGTCCAGATGTGCTATGTCCAGATGTGGGGCTACCTGCATGTCCTTCCCCTCTTCTGGTCCTTCTCCACTCCTCTGCTGCTGTGCTGGCAGATCACGTGTCCCACTGTCTTGCTGCATTAGCTGTTTGTCTTCCTGCCCTAGTATACTAAGCAGAGCTTGGGCTTGAGCTTAGCCCAGCACCATGTGAGTAAATGTTTTGTCAGAGATTTAGCTCATCCCAGCTGCTGCTCATACCTGGGCATGCTCTGGACGATGATTTAGGCTGTAGCATGTTTCAAATAAGGACCGTGGAAAAAGCCACATATTTCACAGTGCAAGGGAGTTTACATATGGGCATTTGGCTTCTGGGCCAAAAACCAGCGACCAACCCCAGTGCTTACAGGTATAACAATAATGTACTCTTCCTCACTTCCAGGATCTACCTGTAAAGATCTGTAAAGAAGCAATGGTGCTATGCAGTGTGTCCACTCATGATGCATACATTCAAACACCAAGGTCTCACCTTCTGCCCACTGGTGTGCCTAAATCTTGGTGCAGATGTGTGCCTGGGCTGACTCTGACACTGACCAGTCCACCCACAGGTGGACCCACAGGTGATCTTCAAAGAAAGTAAAATGATACTTCATTTTCTGAATGGCACCATATAAAAGACCATCTGAAATGACCTATGATCTACAACTATTTGTTTCATAGCAATGAAGCTAAAATTAGGAGGTTTTAAATACTTTACAATAAAACTTTAGTACTAAAGTTTTCCCTTGAATATAGTAGCAGTTAATTTATATCTTCCTAATGTGCTTGCAATCCATTTAAAAAGAAAGCCTGAAATTTATGGCCATATATCTAATAACCAGATTAAACCCTGAATATGGAAGAACTGTCATATATAATAGCTGTAAAATTACAGTTATGCATCAGATGCATCAGATGTAATAACCTTGGACAAGCCTCAGCTGTGGGATCTTGGAAGCATTTGCTCACTTCCCAGACCTCACCTATAATTTTCCATGAATTAACAAAATGCATCCAGGTTCCCGACCTGGAGAGTCAGCAGATCTGAGCTACAGGATTCACTGTGGTTCAGAGTACAGCACCAGTTATATGCTAGTATGTCTCCATCCTTTTGCAGGTATTTGCTGATAGCAAATGTGATTTTGTAAGTGTATTTGCAGTAATGTGTTTGCAACCAGACTGGTGATTACAGCATTTTTGTGTACGATATGAGCTTAAATATAGCCAAGGAGATTCATTAAATGTCAGGATGCTCTAAGAGCTAAGCCCTTGTCTGCTTTCCTTGGCTGTATGTTGTACCTGCCATATCATGAAAGAGAAGAGAGGGCTCTCTTCATTCCAACTTGTTCCAGAGGCAGCCCTTTAAAGTGTTTGTCCTCAAGAAGGGTAGGGTACTGCTGTGATGAACTGCTTTGCCCCAGAACGTGAGGAGACCCCAACATATCCCTTGCATGGCATTTCTGTTAACTGCAGGCCAGGACACTCCTCACATCAGCTGTGGGCTCCCATCCAATGCATCCTGGTCTCTAGCCCAAGGCATCCAGTCTACAAACTACAATTCCTCCCTGTAGGAAAGTGGTGGTGCCCCTACACTGGGTGTGTTCCAGATATGGCCCTTTCTTGTCAGGAAAGTGTAGCCATTATTTAAAGCACACATCAGTGTCTGGGATTCCTTAGTCACTGTTTGTTGAGAGACAACATTTCTGTACTCACATGGTCAGAGTTGCTCTCACTATGTACTAATCTTTCACCAGAAATTATTTCCTTTTCATTGCTAATTGCAGTGCTTCTATTAAGAAGCACTCATAGAAGGTATCAATACAAGCACTTCTTAAAAGAGTACGCTAAGAAAGGATTTGTTCGCAAGTTAGACTAAACTGTTTGTTGAATAAAGTAGAAGCTGATGCCACCAACCCCTAAACAGGAGAGAAATTTGAGACTCCTTTGCTGAATTCCAGAAACCCCCTTGGTCTTAATTAGAACAACTGAAAGAAACTGTTAATTTCAATCAGCTGGTGAAAGGTTCTGCTGTCACAGTCAGTCAGGCAGTTGGAGTTCAGTTTTCAACTTTTAAAGCAATAGACAATCTTGCATAAAATATACCATTTACCTGGAAAAGTGTGGTTTTAACTTTAATAAAGAGAAAATATAGTGTTATAAGCCCAGAATGAATGATAAAACTTGTCTATTTCTATATAAAATTTATTTTTTCACGGAACTGGATTTTATTAATAAAACCTATACAGAAAATAATTGTACCTTTTTTTTTAAAAAAAAAGCCCCTACCTTTATTTTCTGACAAAGCCTAATGAAGGGATAGACAATGCTAGCCATAGAATACTGGGTGACTAATCACTGCAAAAAAAGTGCCTTAGTTGTTTTGGAAGATCTTGAAGAACCTTGTATATTTATTTTTGTATCTCAGGAACTTATTTTTGCAAAACTGAAATGTACCTGAATTGAAATCCCCTCGCCCACCTCCCTGCTTTAGCTTCTTCAGTTGAAGCACTTGATTTCTTTCATTTAATTATGTTTCTTTCCAAGATATATTACTACACACAAAAAAAATCTGCTGAACTTTGATCATAAATAGTAATGACCTGCCTATGGTGTAATAAGAAAGATCAAGTCAGATTAGGTTCAACATGCACTGTTACTTTTTTAAAACTCTGAAGTACTTGCACTCAAGTGGTACGTAGACACTTAAAAAATAACAAAATATAATCCCTTTTAAGAAACATAAAACTTTTAATAAATTCAATTGGAACCCAGAGGATTCAGGATGCTTATGTAGAACATGGAAAATTCGGATATCATAATTTTTTCATTCACAGTTCAGAACAGAAAATGAGGAATAATAATAACAAAAAAAAAATCTAGCTACCTTTTAGAATACAGCTACAGCTTCTACAGAGGGGGCCACAGATTCCTTTACCTTTAGAATATCTGACCCTTACCCATATCCCATCCTTATAATTATTATCACATCCTTTATAAGGTAATAAATTTACATATATTTAAAAAATCTATGGTTCCTTCCTACTATTCTCCTTCAGATCTGATCAAATAACTGTATTGAATTAGGGATTCCTTCAGGTTTTCCATGAAATATTATGGTTGCTCTGTCTAGGAAATGTACACTTTTGGTTTTTTAATGTTGCTTTATACATTTGCAGAGGACAAATACTATCTGCTCCTGCAAATTAAAACAACTGTCTACATGTTTTTTTCTTTACATTTCTCTTTGTTGCCATTGGCACACACAAATTCATTTCTGTATACAGCACAGAGGAGCAGAAATCATTCTATTATTCTGAAATGGTCTTTGCAGAAATTGCACTGAATAAATATTTGGGTAAATGTGTCACAGAAGAAGAGGAAGTTCAGCCTTCAGGATTCCATAGAGTTTCAGCAGAAGATGAAGACCATGCAGTGGCGGGCTCCTTTTGAATATGTTGTAGAGAATGTGTCCTTGGCACATGGAAGATGTACAATGAAAATGTCAATACAGAATATTTCCAAATGTCCTTAGGTCAATCAAGACGAACAGTCAGTTTTTAATAGGGTCTCCTTCTGCTTGGTTGAAGCCACACTTCTGTGTCATAAGCGGAAATTTCACATGGACGGGAGATCATGTACAGACAGGTTGTCCTGTTCCTTTGTGTCTTGGTCAGGGTCTGAGAAAAAACAAACAAACAAACAAACAAAAAAAAAACAAAAACAAAAAAACCCCAACCAAAACCAATAAAAAAACAAAAAAAAAACCAGAACAGCAAGAGCACATCATAATTTGCTTATTATCAAAGGAATACAGGCAAGAGAAAGAACCATGAGAATTAAAAAGAACTAAAGACTGTAATGGACATGCTGGAAATGTCTAGTTGTGATATGTCCCTGCTTAAAATGTTTTTACAAGGACATTCTTGTTACTGGGGTGAAAAAAAATCCTGAATGTTAATTAGAAATCACTTTCCTTCACCCACATCTTTCCCCTTAGTAAATGAAGACAGGATGAACAGCTAAAATTACTAATTGGTTTACTGATCAGTTGTAGTTTGTTCGATTGATTTGCAATTAATTCTGGTTTGTGGTGCATAGAAGAGGAAGGTTGGCGCCAACCTTTGAAGCAGCTGATACTCTATATCTTCCAAGAGAGCTGTGGGCCAGAATATCAATAATCTGTTTTGAAGCAGCTCCTGAAGGTATTGAGACTGTGGATTTGTAATAGCTGCAGGGAGTAAAATGAAATCTGGATTTTGTTGATAATTATATCTTTCTGTGAAGATCAGACATTTTTAACCTTACAGCTAGTATTTAATGCCATTCTCTTTTCAGGAAAGGGGAAATATTTTTCATAATCATTCACTACTAATGATGCTTTTGGTGATAGTTGTTTATATCAGAACATTCACTTTCCCGGACTCTTTAATGGAAAATGGCAACTTTAAATTAAAACACTAAATGTTTTGCTTCACTAATACTCAAAATTCACAGAAAGTAACCCTGATAAGAACAGGCACAATATATGAGAGGAATAGCAATTATTTTTGGATGTACAGTGTCGCATTTAGAGTAGGTACAGATCACTATTTCAGTTATAAAATGAAGTTATTTTTTAATTAGAAAAAATTTAATTTGTATATCTGAAGACAGACTCAGAATCCCAGAACTGATTAGTTAAAATGGAGCCAAGAGGAAACATATTCAAAATTAATATATTTTCCTCCTTTGTAGTTTTCATCTTTTTCATATGACATGAGATATTTTCTTTTCTTGATTTAAGTTTCACTTTAATATGCACTTGCTGAAAGTATTCTTTTCTGGATGCTTCTTAACACTTTTGTATCATTTTCTGTTTTGAGTGATTTTCCAGAAAGAAATTATTACAATCTTTCCCTCTGACATTGTAGATTGTTTAATTATCTCCCATCATTAGTGTATGCACCCTATTCCTTGCTCCAGTATGTAAATTTTTTGTTTTCTGAAATTTGCCTATTTCAGATAAAAAAAACCCTGAATACTTTCTATACAATGCGTCCTCATCTGAAGCTTTCCAATAATTTTCCATATATCTTTATTACATTTCCCTACTCCCTCAGAGTACAATGAAATGTTTTACTGAAATTACTTTCTCTATTTTTTTTTTATGTTTGAAGGAATATCCAGCTATCTGGTTTCTATGGAAAACATTAGAAAATCATATTTGATCCTCTCTTATTGTACTATAATTGCATTGTAATGCATGCAGAAGTTAATTTCAAGAACTCTTCATGTCAGTGTTTTTGCCAATATTATTAATAACATGAATAAACAAATTTTTATCTTATTTTTTTAAAAAACTATTTGTTTGCAGATATGTTGCAGATACGTTTATGTACCATAAAAAGTAACAAAATCGATGGGGATGGTAGAAATGAATGACCATTCATTGAAGCTGTTTTTGAACCCCTAATAAATAAAACAACTGATTAAAGCTATAGAAGGGAAGTGATAAGGAAAACTGAACTGAGTTTCCACGCTACTTAAAGACTTCAGCTTTTCACTGTAAATGTGATCTTGTTTCAACTGTGAATGAGTCTAAAACTGCATGTTAGTAGCTGCATTAGAGATACTGTAATAGTGGTGGATCATTCCCGTGAGAAAGGCAAGCAAGGCTTAGTGACTCCTGTGTAAGAGAGCTATCTGTCACAGATGTCAGTTTATCTGATTGAGACTCCTTAGCTGCTGCTATGCTTGCACCCTTCTCTATATCAAGAACTTTTGCCTCTATAAGCTGCCAGCAGGGGAGAAAAAAAACCCCTTCTTCTGATGAGATAGCATTGGGATCTTTGTGGCTTTTTGTCTCAGCAGTTAAACAATGGGTTTAATTGGCTGACATTTGAACTTTGAAAGAATCACAGTTCTTATGGGATGTGGGGTATTTTTACTGTATTTCATAACCTGTCCATCATTTCACATTTCTTATACCATTAGCCTTGTATGCAGCCAGTCTGTGACAGTAATCTATAGATCTTTTATCTGATACACTGGCAGAACACTTGTATATTTTTGTTTGTCACAGTCAAAGCTTTTGCAATTATTTTGATGACAAAAACAGTAGTGAAGAGAGCTTCACAAATCATTAATATGTACAATGAAGACAACATTTCTTCAAGTCCATTTCTTTTTCTCAATGTTTGATTTCGATCTTTAAGGAGATTTAATTGTAAAATCAAGGGGTTTGGGTTTTTTTAAACCTTGAAAACAATTCAAGATGAGAACTATATTTCTGAATAAAATTGCCTTCACAAGACAGTTTGTAAGCCACATGCACATTTTGCAAAATACAAAATGTACTAATGTTTGCAAAACAGATTGTGAGCAGGTTATGCTCAACATCTCCAACATTCACCTGTGCATACACCACCAGCAATAGCAATTGCTTGGTCAAGACAGCTGTCCAAAATATTTTTTTAAAACTTACTTTTGATATCAGAGTAGGTGTAACTGACATCATTGCCTTCACTGGTTTATGGGGGGAGTGGGAATCTGTTTTTCACTCATTCATCTCTTACCAGGCCACAAATGCAGAAAATAACAAAGTTGGCCTCTTTTGCTGATCTGTTATGAAAATGCTTGGTTTTATGGTGAGAATAATGTGGAAAGACAAGAAAACAACCTGAATAAGGAAGGAGAAATTGGGGTTTTTAGAGACATCACCTCCATTGTTTATGATTGTGTGTGTAAAATTTATGGATTTACCACTTCTTTGTAATGTATTTACTCAAGGAAGCTCTGCTATAAATTATCTGTTTTCCAATAGGAACCTACATTTTTCACCCTAATCTCCAGTTGAGTTCACTGAGGCAAGAAGGGGTCAAATGACGAGCCCAGTGTTGCATGATGAGTCATTGAATGAACCAAAAGCACTAGGATCCTCCTTGCCCCTAGCCCTTTATATCAACAGGCCACAGGGGCTTTGTGCTGCTCCTTTCATCTGCCTTTAAATCGAAAGTGTTAGTGAGAAACGTCTTCCACTAAATCTTACCCTGGCCCAGACAGTGCAAGCAAATACAGTCCCCTGTGATAGTCTGCTCATATACTGGAAATGTTTCTCTGGTTTTTTTTCTGTGACGCTCTTTCTGCTGAGATTTGTTTACCGATCTCCATAAATCAGCATTCTCATCAGATGTGGTAATGAAGTCCTACGAGAGCCAGCCAATATTACTACAGTCATTAAGTAGTTATCTAAAGATTTCTTTCTTTTGGGGTTTGATTCACCACTGGGTTTCTTCAGGTTTGTGTTGGCATAGGTCTAATGGGTTCAAGTTGGTTGCAGTAAATCAACGCACAGAACTAGTCCCGGAGCTAGTGTAAATCAGTGTAGCTACACTTCGTTCAGATGCAGCAATCCTTATTTATGCCAGCCAAAGGTCTCTCCCATGAAGTTCAGACAAGCCTACTGTACATGCTGCCAGGCCAGGTTCAGCTTTGATGACCAGGTATTCCCAGGTGGAGTGTTAAGGTTACGCTTTCAAAGATGAAAATTGGGTTTGATTAGAATGATAAAGGAGAGACATTTTTGTGTGATAGTTTTGTTGTCATCTGTTTCTTTTCTTTTTTTTTTTTTTCTGGAAAAACAGCACTCCCTTTCAGAGCTGGTCTTCTGAAGTTTCATCTGAAGTAGGAGGAAAACCTCTGACTGCAGGCTAACAGAGTGGCAGATGTAAAATAAATCCTTTGGAAGACATTTAATGCATGTGAAAAGAAACAAGAAACCAAATCTACAAGAATTAAACACAGTATGTGAGTCCGTCTATAGTTCTTCTACACATTATCAATTAGGCTGTGAGCAGACAAAAAAATTTAGCCATATGCTTAGATGCATGGGTCCACTAGAGTCAGAGGAGCTAAACATGTATAAAAAGTGCTTTCTCTAAGTTCTTGCCAGAAATGTCAGGCCCCTTTGACTAGAAATAAATATTCCATTTTTATGTAAGAATTTTTAGGACATTTTAATAGATAAAAAAGCTAAAGAAATCTTGAATAGCTGAATAGGAAAATAATTTTGCGAAATCAAAATTTTGCATTTTCTCATTTTCATATTTATAACCAATCTACAGCATGATCATACATCCTTGGAAATAGAATTAATACAGCCACTTTATGCAGCAAAAAATTTTAGCAACAAAAAATTCTTTTGTCTACTTTTCTTCCAAGTGGTTTTTGCATCGACACATTTATGGAGAGCCTGTTTGAGCTGAGTGCACATCTTCTGAAATTCTCAGTATTACAAAAGCAGAGAAAGCAACATTTTTATTACAATATTAAATCATCTCTTTTTCATAGCAGCATCACACTGTAGGGAGGAAAACATGAGAATTCTCCTCTGAAAACCATTTCTAGTGCATTCAAAAGCTAAAAGTAACCAAAGACAATCTTAGAAGCATAGGCATAATACCTTTTGTTTTCAGCATATGCGGTATCTCAGTTACAGTTAATGACTCTGAGACTTAATGACACCTTGTTAAAACCTATAGTGAACTGAAGTGTGTTGTGTATTGGTGAGGGCAGATGCATAAATTTTTCTTTGTAATAATTATTTTATATTTTTAAAGCATGCTAATATTTCCCATATTATCTTGTAGTGATTAATCTGTGTACTTATTAAATATTAAAGAGGGCAAGAGAATTTAAATTTAATTCTAACAGAGAATATTATGCAGC
>VXBZ01006752.1:15566-27750 GCA_013399135.1 Heliornis fulica
AAAATACTACTATGACTTTATCTATTGAACACTAATGAATAATAGAGCAGTCTGAAGATTACTTTAGATATATATTATATGTTCTTTGACTCTATACATTTTATGAAATGAAATTTATAATGATTGGTAAACAAATTGTCTGATTGAAGTCATCAGCCAAAGCTGTCTTGCACAGATTTACTGTTCAAAGCTCCAGTGACCTGCTTAATGACCCTAAACCTTGGTGTCAGAAGTTCTTTCTAATCCTTAAATATCCATGTCTAATAAATCCAGAAGGCTAATAAAAGGACTTTATTTTTTGTGTTGATATAAGTATGGATTTATTTATTCTAAATTACTCACCAGAGAGAGACATTTCATTGAAAAGTATCCCCTGAATATGATTCATTAAAACTAAGGTGTCATCTTTAAAAAAATTGCTGGAAATTGTATCATCAGAGATAATTGACAATATATCTTTTTAATTTCATTTGTGATCTTTACTTTTCTTCTTTTGATGTAATCTTTTAACAGAATTTATTTTTTTCATTTATCTTATGCTGAGTAAAACGAATGCGTCTCCCCTTTGTTATAAGCTATGAAAATGTTTTATGCTCCTACAAAATAAAATAAAACTGTTAACTGAATTTATGGCTGAATCAACATGGAATTAAGATTGAAGATATATATTAGAAATATGTATGCATTTAAGCTGAAAAGCTTAATTTAGACTTTTTTTTTCCCCAATCACATGAAAGTGTAGATCATTCTGAGTGACAATAGTACTTTTAAAAAATCAAACATTAAGGTATGGAAATGGAGGCTTAAAATGTATTAGCAGCCTCAATTATGTGCAGCTGCAAAATCATACACTAATAAAAATTACTGTGACTTCACAACATACAATATTTTTGCCTTTTGTATTCTGGTTACTGAGTATAGTTCTTTGAATTAACAAGGTGCATTTGCACAGGGACCTTATTTTGTGTACAGGCTCAGCTTTAAAACTCTTGTGACTTAAAGTCTAAAAATCGCAGGTAAAAAGTCCTAACAGGGAGTTATTCCCACACTGATAAAAGTAATTCTCACCCCTATAGCTAGAATTAACCACAATACAAAGCAAGCCCCATGGTCAGATCAAAGTTGGGGGTAATTTCTGTCTAAGCAGAGCTGTCTCGTGTAGTGCTTGGCTTACTTGCAAATGTGTAAGTAACCCCACACAGATCCTGGTGCAGGACCCATACTTCAAAAAGGTTTACTTTTCCTGTTGAAAAATGTTTAGCCACCACACTAGCCGGCGAGAGCAAATTTATCAGTCTCTTCATGCTCTATCAATCTATAATTCCTGTTTCACATACCTCTCAGATCCCATCTCTTTGAGCATTGTCACAGAAATCAACTAGCTATTTAAGTCATCTTGTAGCATCATGATGAGAAGAGTTTGATGATTAATGCTTTTTTTCTTAGTAGAGATGGGAGGTTTTCTAAGAAATTCTTTTCATTGTTTTCATGAGACTGATGTTCTTGCTTTATTTAATTCACCATTTTTTTGTACAAAAAAAAAAAAAAACCAAAAAAGAGAGAAGCTGCTCTTAGGTACTGTCACCCATGACAATGCTGGGAAAAGCAAGGAAAATATCACTCAGAAGTCACCTGCTCAGGCCTCTGACTCCCTATTCTGATATTGAATAGGTCAAATATACATTATCTATAGACTGTGAGTTATGTGCTATGTTAAGTATCACGGATGGCTCTTTCACTTCACACTAATGATTGCAGGGGACACAGCTACATTTTTGGATGTCCCCAGTGGAAAAAACAGTGTTAATATCCAAGCCCTCACAAATGCTGCTCAGAAAAAAGCAAAGCTCAGTGAATGAAGGGGGAAATGATCTATTCAACTTTAGGCTTTGTTTGTTTGTTTGTTTGATTGATTGTTTGTGGGGTTGTTGGTTGGTTGGGCTTGTATTTTGGTTTGGGCTTTTTTTAAGCTTAAAACATGACAGAGATCACTACAGAAAACATTATTTTAGATAAATAAAATTACCTGCTCGGACTAAGCCTCTGGTTTTAGTTTCTGTGCACATCACTGCATAAGGCTGTCTTTGTTTGGCACTGTAGAAATGGGCAGGCTGGTCAGCTGGGAGTAAGTCTACAGCACAGTAATTTGGGACAGTCTGACAATTTTGAACTTCAGTTTTCAACAAGTAATTTTATTTATGCCACTGAATATATTGTGTGACCATTTCACTAGACCATTTGTTCATAATCACAAAATAGATTGCTGGATAATCTACATGCAAAGAGTGTATCATCTATTGGCTAACTTTGAGGGGGGAATGACTTTCTAAATGAGAAAAATAAAATAAAAACTACTACCTACATACAGGAAGATATACCACAATTAACTTATATGACTTTTTAAAAATCTCTAGAAATATCCACTAGTCTAGAGCATAGTCAAGAAAAGTGGCTTGGTAAAGTGCACCTAACAATGGGTTCTTTGATACAAAATTGAAAACATGTTCTCCTTCCATTGAAGATGATACCAAATTTGCTGTTGATTTCAGTGTATGGAAGTTCTTGGTGAGGCTTCCCATTTCTGACTCTTACAGCATCATGAACATGGGGAGGGAATGCAGCTGAGTTCCTTCCTCTCTGCCATCTTCTATGTCTGCCCAGGCTGTGAGCAGACTCTGACTGTGCATGGACCTTCTCTGATGACACACTTGAGAAGGGTAAAGCAAAACAGGAGAAGTTTCAGGAGTCACGGTGGTATAGGTCAGAAAAGTCTTTCATTGTCAGATGTTAATTTAATTACAGAAGAAAAACAAATTAAAACTTTATGCTTTTCCAGTTCCTCTGCTTATGCTTCCCCATTCTTACCAATCCTATTCTCTTATTCCAGAATCCCTAATACCTAAGCATTAATCTATGGTTTCTGTAGTTGATTAAATAAAGATTCGACTGCAGCTTGCCAGCAGGCATTTACTCTGTTTAATCACTTTTCAATCTTATTCACTCTGAATGACACCACAGAGAGGTGTGAGGTCTTTCTTTGGAGTGAGACTTCTCGCTGGCAAGTCACTAAAAACAGGAGACAGAGAAAGTTAGTGTTATTTGTCTGATTGATGGCTTATAAGGCCCTTTCATGAAGACACTTGGAGTGTTGTTGCAACCCGCTGTCCAATTAGTAGATCCCTTTTAGCACTGCTCTTCTAGATCGTCCACCTCTGTGCTATATTAGACTACCTCAAAAAAAAAAAAAAAAAAAGAGACAAGCTTAAAAAAATGTATGAGAAAATATAATAAAAGTTTTATCATGTACAAATAAGCATGTCTATACGTTCAGATGTATACAAAATACGTGCATATGAGAGAGGCACACATACATCCACAAAGAAATGCTGAAAGGCCATACTGTAATCTGCCTGTGAAATAGTTAACACAGAAATAAATCGACATTCCTTTCTATGTGTGTTGCAAACATTATTATCTCCAAGACACATTTTAATTTCATACTTGATGCTTCAGCTCATGCCATGTTTTTAGTTAGCGATGGCCTATTAAGCTGCTAATTTATATACTGTTGTGAAGGCCTCTGTAAATGCTGCTCTATAAATAATAGAGCAGTGATCCATAACCACCTTCCATGTAACAGCAGAGTCCACTGCAGCTAATATGAAAGAACTGCTGGTTGCTAGGTGCCAAAATGCTGCCTGCCTATTTAGGAACTGCTATAGTTTTGTCTCCCTGCTAAGATGACAAAAGTGTAATTAGAGATTAATCAAGAGCTACATTAGTGCCACAGTTTCCTGCAGACTGACTTTTGTTGCTCACCAGCAGTTAAGTGCATCTGCCTGTATTTACCAGTTCTCTGGAGATTTAAGAATTTATTGTCATATTTACACGGACAGCTACAGTAGGAGTTATCAAATCATGGAGGAAACTTTGAAAAAATGCACATAATTTGCAGTTGCAGATATTACTTTTTTTTTAAACATTCCTCGTATGAGAAAGGTTTTAAATTTCCTGCTGCCACATACTTAATTCACTGGTATGAGGAGAAGAGGGCTTAGAACCAGACCGTTTTATCCTCTGCTGAATTGTCTTTATCAAAAAACTTTACACAATTTTTAATATTCTGATTTAATTCTAAGTCTTTTGAAAGCTGCATTTAATATCACATAGGCCCTTTGCCCCTTTGTCTATTTAGATAGTAAACGACTTCTTGAGCTGCTGAAATCTTTAAAAACTTTAATCTGTTTATGATTTCACATATTACCTATCGTATATCACATATATATAGATTCCTGAGTTAGCACACCAATTAAATGACCACTACTTACATATTTCTTCATAGAAAATTAGCATTTACTAGGAACTTGTCATGCAGAGCTCTCTGCACCTCATTGTGTAGTAAGAGCCATGGAAGGATTTTGTTCAGGAATTTATTATAAATAAAAGAAGTTCTGATTTCAATTTATTCTTCCCAAATTGAGAACTTTTTTAGATTATCAACAATTTCCATATAAAATATGTTCCATTTCCTGGATACCTCTAATGGATTATCATATAAAGAGGACAGATAAGAAAGCAGATGGACAGATTGTGAGACTTATCCAAGGTTACATAACAAGTCATTGGTATCTGAGAACAGATATCAGTCATTCTGTATATTGTGTAGAAACCTGTGCTGTCTTTAAATGAGACACTACAGATAATGTTACTTCAATGTCTGCTCCAAAACCTGCCCTGCCCAAGGGTCTTAGTAAGCAATCTGTGTGGAGCTTTGTGTTACTGAGTATCCAGGCCCAAGAGTAGATTGATTTGGGAAAGATCAATCATGCCATAATCACTGGCACATAGAAGAGTAAGTCTAGTCCAACAATAAAAACATGGTATTTCCAACATGAGTAGCAATCTTTACAGGGAGACCAAGAATAACCTTCTACCATTGATGAGATCAATGCTTACAATCTAATGAGCCAATAAAAAGCACAAAGACAACAGTAAAAACACAGAGATTGCACAGCCTACTCTAAGTAACTTCATTTAAAACAAGCAACCAGAGCCCAAGTACAGGAAAATCCTGCATAAAAAAAAAAAAACTACTGTGAATGGGTTAAGAGTGTAAAACATCACAATCCAGCTCTTTTTCCATACCTCCTTAAAAAAAGAGATATACACTTTGGCTAGTGACTGAGTATACAAGTATAAAACTGTTGCCTATGAATATGTATATTATAGCTTTTAATAGAGTCTTTTAAGTAAGGAATTCCATGTCTGGGGCAATAGAACAGAAATTCTGGGATGGAGGGTTCCTAGGAATGGTTATATTTATTAAAAAAGCAGACCTGAAGTAAAAACCTCTTATGATGGCATATGGTGCTGTGGATTTATTTAAAGCTCATTTCCTCAAGGGAAAAGCAGAAACTCTGGTATTTTAAAAGGAAAAAGCGAATTACACAAATGTCGTCTTTCCACCAATCCCCCTGCCCCCCCAAGTTGTAAGAGGTTGTTCCAGATATTATGGCCTCTTTGACTTACAGAGAAGAACAAAAGCTTGTAGATAATAGGCTTAGCAATGAGCTTCTCATTTAATATATCCTAATCTTTCCTCTTCCTTTTCCAAAGATTGTTACTGCACTTTTGGATAAGTTGGGTTCTTTCTTATATAAAATCAAGGGTTCAAATACAGCTTTTTCTGAAGGTAATATTTTCTTCTTAACTACCAAAAATAAAATAAAACCTTTTTAGCTAAAGACAAAGACTGACAAACCTGAAAACCAAATAATGAACGTCAAAACTTGGAAAAAATCTATTTATTGATTCAGTTTCCCCTCCTGTGCCTGGAAGCACAATATCTAAGTTCAATATCAATATGTATTCTATACAGAAAATGCTAATTTTCATTCCCATCCTTTATTTTATTTTTCATAGAAGAAAAATAGCTCTTGACTGTAAAGCCAGCTATTTTTGTGTCTTTTTTTTAGAAACTGACAGTTTTCTCTCTGAGGCATGAGACAAGAAAGCTGTATCTATTCAATATAACTGGAAAAGCCTCCTGCTTGTCCACTAAAAACGCAATTTTTTGTCTTACAAAAATAGGAAACATGTTACATTTGAAGAAGTGAAGGTTTGTGAGTCAAGCTAGAAAGATACTAATAATAATAATTATCCAAGAAGCAGTTAAGCATTGAAATTCTAGGCAAATATTTGGGTTATCTTGTTCTCTGAACTGTTCCCCTTCAGGACTGACAGCGCCTTAATCTAAATACAATGAAAAGTAGTAGTATAAGTAACCAGAACTGTAAGTTCAGATACTTTCTAGACTATGGGGACCATGACTTCAAACACCCTCAGACTGAGAAAACATAACACATCTGTACAGTACGTATAGGATCCTAAAGGAAAGGTAGACAGGGACTTTTTATAAGATGGAGTGACAGAAAAAGGAGCAATGGCTTTAAAATAAAGAGGGCAGATTTAGACTAGATAGTAGGAAGAAATTCTTCCCTGTGAGGGTGGTGAGGCCCTGGCACAGGCTGCCCAGAGAAACTGTGGCTGCCCCCTCCATAGCAGTGGTCAAGGCCAGGTTGGATGGGGCTTTGGGCAACCTGGGCTAGTGAAGGGCGTCCCTGTCTATGGCAGGGGGCTGGGACTAGATGGGCTTTGAGGTCCCTTCCAACCCATACTAGTCTGTGATTCAATGATTACAGTTGCCATTTCCAGGAAAGTGCCCAAACTCTTTAGATACTTGCAACACTGTATGATAGCTCTACCAGTGACGGGCGCCTCAAAGTTCTCCTGGATTATTGGGTTTTTTTTGGTTTTTTTTTTTTGTTTTGTTTTGGTTTGGGGTTTTTGTTTTGTTTTGTTTTGTTTTTTGGTTTTTTTTGTGAGGTTGGGCTGTTTTGTTTGGTTTGTTTTTTTCCCTAGAAAAACAAGTACTGGAACTTCTGGGAAGCCATATTACCTTCCTATGTCTATCCTGTAAGACAGTAGGAACAATAAGCAGGAAATGCACCTGCTTTCTCTCTGGGTGGTACTTATTAGTCTGAGTGTGGTCAAAGTCCAATCTTAACTGCTGGGGACACATGAAGAATGACAAAGGAAGTAACTTTTGATAACCGGCAGGGGTGCTGGAGAGCAGGTAGTCTTGATGACTGCCTCAGATTTTGGGAATTTGATACAGTCTTTACATTAATGAACTGTGTGGATTATACCTAAGAAAAATAATAAGAATAAAATATTAATTTATGTGCAAAACTAATTATGCTGTATTCCCAGTCTTGAATTTTATAGCAGTGATTATGCATTAAAATAAAGCCTAAGTTGTCCAGGGTTAAGGAAGAACATATGTATGTCAGTCACTTGGGATCAAACACTAGATCGAAAAGGCAGCTGCAAAGAACAGATGAACAATTTTGTTCAACACAATTACCTTGATTGCAGCTAATCTGATTTGGGCTGCTGTATGTGTATGTATGTATACCTAATCTTACATGAGGGTTGATGCCTTTGCTGGCTGAATTAGGTCAAAATACAAAAGACAAAATAGCTAATAAGTAAGGAACATTATCAAAATTTTAAATCCACAATTGTACTCTATTTCCACAAACCTAGTGCTTTGATGAAAATTGTTTATTATGTGGCTAAGTTCTTAGCTAGAAGACATCTTCTGGGCTTTGAAGATTTTGCCATAGTCTTAGAAATAAATAATAAAAAAAAAAAGAGCAAATTGCTGTGTTTTTCTGTAATTTTGTAAAACAGGGTGTTTCAAGATAAATTATACTAGCGGACGGTATCTGTCTTGTACCACAAAACACATGTAAAATACCTGTAATTTAGTCATTTCAAGACATGCATGGAAAAAGGTAATAAACACAAACACATCCATACTAGTTTGTAGACACGCACACTTCACAAGTTAGAAATATCGCAGGCTTGCTAAATATCAAAGATGGGATCTGTGCTGCACACCAAACTACCTAAAATTGCCTTCAAATTTAAGGTGCAATTTATTTCAAATGGCATAAAGTTGTAGATAGCAGCACTAGCATACACAGAAACACTGGATGTGTGTGTCAGTGACTGAGTTGAAATAGAACTAATTTCTAGGTTATAGTTGCAGTTGTTTTTAGACAGATCATACAAAATGCAAAGGTAGATATAAATATGCAGTATAGTGTATGTTTATAATATCTGGATTTAATTTGTCTTAATAGCTTAAACTACCCTTTTCTGTAAAATATTTTTTCTTCCAAACACTTTTCTTTCCAAATTCATGCCTTGTATTTCAAAATGCTATTATGTGCTCAATGTGGTTTCCTGCCCTTTTTTTTTTTTTCTTCTTTTCCTGTTCAGGAAGCACTTACTGGACCCAGGACATTTTCCTTTCCAGTCTTTGAAAATGCAAAAATACTCGGTGTTTGCATTGTTTCCTGCTTGGCAGCAAAAACTATGAAAGGAAGGAAAATGTGACTTAAGCAATAAATAGAATGCTGAATTCTAAATTGTATATTAATGCATTGAATTTCATAGGGCAGTATTTACTTCCTTGAACTCACACCGCCCTGAAATATGAACATGTTTCTAGGAACATGTTCTTTTTTATAATAGATGAAGACACTTAAAATTTTACTACTATTTTCCCATTTTACTAATATATTGCAAAAGCAGTGTTATAATCATCAGGATAGCTGATTTTCTTAAGACAGGAGATAGAATACAATTACTTCTAAAAGCTGTTTACATCTCTTAAACCTGTAAAAATTTTTTTCTTCAAAAGACTTTCAAAAATGGGAGCCACGCACATCATTCATTTTTAAAATCCCACTAAGCTCCTGTATGTGTTGTGGAGATCTTACATACGACCTACAGTGGTACACCCTGAGACCTGTAGGAGAGACCATCAGAGGTTAACCCATCAACTAGAATTACACTTTCGAATTTTAATTCATGATCAAAAATTTATGATGCACCCAAAACCAAACCCAAATATTTCATTGAAATCCCAAACGGCACCTGATGCTTCACAGTGTTAAAGAGTTCAAATACCTTATTTTCTGAGCTCATATGATCATAAGTATCATATAATTCATTCATCCATGTGAGTTAAGGGCATGCACAACCTACCACAGATGCACTGAGGAAAATAAGAAGCATTCCTCAGAGCTCATGTTTGGCTTATTTTATATATATACTGTTCCCTTTATAAGCAATGAGCTTTATAACCATCAGTTATGTTAAACAAACAGTTCCGTGAACCAGAACTGATAATGTCTCATTTTCCAAGATTTGTCTCTCATGATTAATTGTGATCTCTGATTCAGGATTTTCCTGTAATTAGTTATCCTCAAGTCCTTCTTCTATATAGGTTCTCTTGAGTTCATAATCAGGAGATGGCTTTTCCAACAGTTTGTGAATTTTATGCTTTTATTTCTCTGCCTGCTCTCCTGTATAGGGCAACTTACATGAGATATTTTATTTTTTAAATCCTTATTCAACTGTCAAAGTTGCCTATGGCTGAAAAATGAGGCAGAAAAGATAGACATAGCTTGATCAAAGAAGCTTCACTTCCTTCAAATTTGTAACTAAGAGAGGCACCAGTAAAAATGATGCTTGGTTTGCCAGGAACCATAAAACATTTGACCGAAAACATAAAGGAACTAAGTCAGAGTGACTGAGAAATGTGTCAGAGAAATTCCTGAGAAGAATGAACATTATTTTTCCAACAGGGGCCACGCTCAAGGAATATGCAAAGACTTCAAGTAGACATAAAGTTACAGTGTGCCCAATTATCTTGTCATGAAGGAGGCTAATAATTGTCTTTTTAAACATATAAACCCCTTGTCACCTGGGTATTTTCTTGTACATCTGTTAACCTACAGGCATAGGAACCTCCCCCCATCCCCGCCATCAGCTGCCTCTCCGAACCAGGGCTGTGCTGCAGCCCTGTGGATCGCAGTGCCTAGGGACACTGCTGCTTCAGAAGTGGGGATCCAGAAATGACATTTCAGCACTTGCTGGGCGGATTCCCTGGCTCGGATGTGTCATTTCCAGAAGCACTACCTCTCACAGATATTTCAGCATGGCAGACTGGTGGGTCAGAGGGTAAAAACAGGTTACTCAATGGGTGGAAGCAGATAATGGTCGTTTTATTACAAACACATCTCTCTATAAAGCTGTTATTCTCAAGGATTATTCAAGTGACCTTAGTCATGATTTTGATTTCATAAAATGGAATTGCAACACTGTTCATTTCCACAACTGATTATGTATACGGGCAGTATTAACAGATTTAACAGATTAACCTCTTAACTGCTGAGCTGCTTAGAATAAAAGGATAATCCCTTTTCAAGCTCCTCACACTGGTTACCAGAATTCATAATTAAAGTGGAATCAGAGGTGGTTCCTCATTCTGAAACATTCAGACTAGTCTAAAGACACTGAAAAAAAAAACCACCCTATAAATTCTTCTTTAAACTTCTATTATTATTACTCTGAAAGATTGTAAAGAAAACAAGGAATCACCTAGACTTGTTAACGTGGTTTTTTTCCTTAACACAGAAATTCTCGGCTTAGAAAAAAATATCAGATTTTCTATTTGAAAAAAAAATTAAAGCAAAAAAAAAAAAAGAATTCTTGAAATGTTCAGCAGAGAGAATTTTCCTTCCTTGGTTCAGTAAAATAACTCAACATGTGCCTTCCTGCCTTTGACACCATTGCTGTTCCCAGATGCTTGGACATTTCAGGGCTTCGCACAGGCAGTTTACATTTACCTCTAACCCTCTTTCCTGCTCACTGTAATTTGCTCCACTGTCTAAAATGCCAGTCTGGATACAGAGATCCTTTGCCCTCCCTATTCACTTACCACATTTTTCACCACAACTAGTTGACGTAATGACAAGGTTCTTGGAAGTGATTGAAAATATACGTCTTTCTAGGATACCTTTCCATTCATGATTTGCGGTTAAAGTGAGACAAGGCATCAGATACACAAATGACCAGACTTCACTGGAGTATGATATTGTTATGTTTAAATTGTTCACAGTCAACTCCTCAGCATCCATGTACCTTATTGAAAAGCTACATATACACTATTACCTACGGTCTTATACTACAAATTCTGTGCAATGATGCTGGTTTGATTTCATCTTTCTGATCCAGGCATTTTATTAGCAAAACCATGACACAAATACACTTATGCTATGCAGATACAAGCAAAAATAGATATTTATTTTGGAGAGGAGAAAAGTATTGGACGCCTCTGTCAAATGTTTTTGGAAGCAAGGAATAGTAGCGGCCAGAATATGCCAGCTTGCATTCGCTCTCAGTGCTAGTCATGCTCTGATTTCTTGTGTTCTAAACCAGTGCCAATTACTCAAGTAAGTTAGAAAAGAACTAAAAATGTCAATATTCTTGACATCATGTGTTTTGCCCTCTCTCATACTCCTAACAGATGTGTTATGCTTGGCAGAAAACAATGTATTGGAACTCTCCTCGTGACGGTGATTTAAATGGGAAGTCAGCTTAATGCAACAGTTACCAGTGATCCTAACTGCCTAAGAGAATATAATTGTTGTGAACATCCTAATTATCCATTAGCTGAATAAATGTCTTTTTCACGTGGGAATATTTATCACCTTTTGAAGATGAAATATTACCTTCTTCTTCCTTCTATGATTTCCTTTCATTCATCTTGATATTTTCTGACATACTATCTGTCCTGTCTGTGGATACTTCCCAGATCAGAACAAACATTTCTTCACTTCCATTGCTGTACAATTTTTGGACAAAAAGAATTACCATATGGCTGGTTTTGTCCATAAAACTTCTATGCTCTATGGAAGGTAACAGCTCTGCTGTAATACTCCATGGCCCCAATTTTCTTGAGTTGTTAAAAAAAAATTAGTGTAACTGGAAAAAAAAAAAAAAAAAGGAATGTTACTGGGCAAGTAAAGAAAGGTGTTAAACAGTGTTCAGTTGTTAGAATGAGTTGAGCTGAGTGATAGCCTACTGCACAGGAGCGCTCAGGAAGGGATTTAGTGCTCACTTGTTTTTTAACAAGATAGATTATTTTGTGAAATGTTAACCTATGTATGCACACTTTTTTCAAAATTTTTGCAGTAATAAGAATTGGATCTTATAAAGGAGAGGACGTGTCCAATTTGCAGTAAAGATTCCAGCTGAAAGCCAG
>VXBZ01006753.1:20768-31620 GCA_013399135.1 Heliornis fulica
AGATCGACACTCCCACCCAATTTGGTGTCATCTGCAAACTTACTGAGGGTGCACTCAATCCCCTCATCCAGATCATCTATGAAGATGTTGAACAGAACAATCAGGGAACACCCTTGGAGAAACAGAATCATCACGGTCTCAAAAGATGTTGACCAAGGTCATCACGTCCAACCATTAGTCCTACACCACCATAACCACTAAAACATCTCCTGAAGTATCTTGTCTCTCCTTTTATTACCAACTTCTATCCTTTTTTTAACAACCCTAGGGATTGCAACTCCACCACCTCCCTAGGCAGCCTGTTCCAATGCTTCACCACTCTTCTGGTGAGGAAATTTTAATATAAGAGAATGTTATTTCCTATGAAGAGAGAGCTGGAGTTCACTGGGGCTTCAATCCTGTCATGGGAAGTAGAGCTTAATACTCCTGAGCCCACAGTCACCCCTACTCCCACATTAGAGAACTAATCTTTGAACAGGCAGGACCATTTGGATAGTAAGAGAAGGCAGAAAGCTCTCATCAGGACCACAAATGATAGAAAAAGCCCCCCTTCTCCCCACTAAGAGTGTGTTGGAAAGGAATCATCAGGAAAACAGCACACAGAGCATCCACCTGGGAAAAGCAAAAAGGACTTTTCTAAAGGTGGCATCTCTGGGACAATGGGATTGGTATCGGTTTAAAAACTGAGCAAAACTTTCTGTAATTCCAGGGAATTTGGGATAAAACAAAAAATAATATCAAGGTGGAAGAGAAGAACCTACCCAAGGGCACCCACACTTACCTTCCACAACATCAATCATGCACAGCCCCAGTAAACTTGGCACCAGATTGGCGACGGCCGTGTGCACCGCGATGGCACCCCCCATGCTGTGCCCGATCAGCATGATGGGGGGAGGAAGGTCCCCGTACAGAGCTTCAACCACGTTTCCTACGTCTCTGCCAAGTGAAGAGAAAAGGATGGTTGGCACCTCCATACACTTCTCAGGCAGATTTGTACAATGGGAGGAGGAAGTGCAGATCCAGGGGGATGTCCAGCTCCAAATCCTCTCACTGAATCCACGGGACGTTCAGGCAAATTTATGGCCATTTCATGTAGGAACCAATATGGGAAAGCCAACACCTTCAGGAATAATCATGTTATTTCCTTTTTTATTAAGAAAAAGTGCACATTTAAAAGCAATCACAGAATCACAGAATGTCAGGAGCTGGAAGAGACCTCAAAAGATCATCCAGGCCAACCCCCTGCCTGAGCAGGATCATCTAGAGGACATCACACAGGAACGTGTCCAGGTTGGGCTTGAATGTCTCCAGAGAAGGAGACTCCACAACCCCCCTGGGCAGCCTGGCCCAGGGCTCTGGCACCCTCACAGGGAAAAAGTTCCTCCTGATGTTCTCATGGAACCTCCTCTGCTCCAGCTTGGACCCACAGCCCCTTGTCCTGTCCCTGGCCATCCCTGAGAAGAGCCTGGCTCCATCCTCCTGACACTCCCCCTTTGCATCTTGAAGGACATTCCTGAGGTGACCCCTCAGGCTCCTCTTCTCCCAGCTCCAGAGCCCCAGCTCCCTCAGCCTGGCCTCAGCAGGAAGGTGTCCCACTCCCTCCAGCACCTTGGTGGCCCCAAACTGGGCTCTTCCAAGGACTTCTGGGTCCTTCTGGAACTGGGGGGTCACAACTGGACACAACAGCCCAGGTGGGGTCTCCCCAGGGCACAGCAGAGGGGGACAAGGACCTCTCTTGACCTACTGGCCACCCCCCTTCTAATCCACCCCAGGGTGCCATTGGCCTTCCTGGCCACGAGGGCACATTGCTGGCTCATGGTCCCCCTGCTGTCCCCCAGGACCCTCTCCCCTCCACTGCTCTTCCTGAAGAGAGCTTTTACCTTGACACAAGTAGGTGGGAATTTGAAACAGAAGGTGAGAAATCCATCAAATCCTCTCGCACGGACACGCAGAGTAAGAAAGGAGAAACCTCTCACAACGAGTGAGAGAAAACAACAGAGCCCATGGACTGAGGCAGAGGAACACAGCACTGAGCACAACAAAAGTGACTCTCTGAGCACAGACAGCACCAAGCAAAGGGCAATTTCCTTGTCCTCTCCATAAGGCACCTACTTTACACTGTTGCTGCACGGTGTGGAGGAGCTGGACACATGAAAACCTCAGCAACAGGAGAGGTAAAGAGTGAAATCTAGTGGAAAGCTCTTTAATTTAAGACACTCTAATTGGCTTTCTTGACTAGGAAATATATATAAAAAAAAACAGAACAGTTTGACCAGCTTGTTTGCTCTGTCAGAGAAATATGCCTGAGGATTTGATGAAAAAGAGGAAAAGAAAAGCAGCTATAATTTTAAGCTCTGGTTTAGAGGTTATTCAGGAAGAACTTTCAAGCTCATTACTAAGAGGAGAGAAGGATTTAAAAACAAAAGGCAACTTGTTTTTCCCCCACTGTAGTGCTGCTCCAGGTCTAAAAAAACCCCATTCCTAATTGTTTCACAGGGCTGGTCCTCAGGACACTCACGGGTCAGGATCTGACAAGCCATAAGCAGAAGCAATAAGGTAGACAATGGAAGTCAGAATCCATTTCACACATGGCCTCCTCACAACAAACCCTCTGGATTTGGTCATAGGAAGGTTACAAAATCCTTCCCCATTCAGCTGGAGTCAGAGCAAAGAGTTTCTTTGTACTAAACGTGGATCACGCGCTTAGCGGTGGGTATTTGCTTTTCTTCCAGCTTTGCCAACAGGGGGATTTGTGTCCCAAAGCAGGTCATGGTTGTTTGAAAGAGCTTGGAAAGGTCTCAGTCTGTGGCCCACACTTTGGGGATGAGGATGGTCCAAGATGAACATGTTTTCCCTGGACTGGGCACTGGTGAGGCTGCACCTCGAGTGCTGCGTTCAGCTCTGGGCCCCTCACTCACTCCAAGAAGGACATGGAAGTCCTGGAGTGGGTCCAGAGGAGGGTGATGGAGCTGGGGAAGGGTCTGGAGAAGAAACCTGCTGAGGAGCAGCTGAGGGAGCTGGGGGGGTTGAGTGTGGAGCAGAGGAGGCTGAGGGGAGACCTTCTCCCTGCCTGGAATGAGCTGAGAGGAGGTTGGAGAGAGGTGGGCGATGGTCTCTTGTGCCCAGGGCCAGGGGACAGGCCAAGGGCAATGGCCTCAAGCTGCACCAGGGCAGGTTCAGATGAGATGTCAGAAGAAATTCTTCCCCCAAAGAGCTGTGGGGGTGTNTGGAAATCTGTATAAAGCATTACAGTGTGTTGCAGATTTAAAGATTTAACAAGTTCACTGTAATGAATCATAGAATTACAGAATTGTCTCACTTGGAAGATCATCATGTCCAACCACCAGGCTAACCTGCCATCCTGCACTAAACCATGTCCTTCAGCACCACAGCAAATCCCTCCAGGGATGGAGACTCCTCCACCTCCCTGGGAAGGCCATTCCAATGCCTGACAACCCTCTCCTAAGAAGAGGTTTCTAGTTTGAAACCTGATTCACCTCAAAGAGGGATAATGTCAAATCCATCTGAAACTGGCCCAAAATGGGAAGAAAAGAAGGGACAACTACCAGAATAACATGAAATTAAACTTTCAGTTCCCTTGAATAAAGGTTGTGCATCCTCAGGTTTATCAACCAATGAAGGAAAGAAACTTAAAGGTTTGTGGGAAATGAAAGACTGAAGTGAGAGCATAAACTTCCTCACCTTGACATGGTCTCTGCAGACAGATCTTCGGGGTTCCGAACTTTTGTTTCTCCTGAAAGAATGAAAAAAGTTAAGTTCACATTAGCTGAAACTCTTCAGACCCCTCAGGACACAGAGCAGCAGCTGTACAAAGCTTTTGGAGACAGTTATTAAGGATGAGGCTGCTGCAGTTAATGGGAATGATTAAGAAATTCAGAATTAATAGGTTGGTACTTCATGACATTGCAGGAAACGCTCCCTGTAACTGTTCTATAATCACAAAGTATCTTAAAACCAAAAAAAAGGACCTTGTTTCTAATGATAAAGACATCTGGAGGTTATGAAAATATGAATGAGGGTGTCTGGTGCCAGAAAACTTGTAGGAACAAGTCCACAAACCCACCACCACCTTGCACAAAGACACAGGGGAGTGTTGGCTTCTGGCACGTGATGACAAGTGGCTGCAGAGCTCCAGAAGCCACTTTTCCATCCCTGCTTCTCAATAAAAATCAGGATGCCTCGAGGATGACTTTCTGACTCATCCTGGAATTTGTTGCATCATCTTTAAAACCCGAGAGCTTGTAACATGCTGACGTGATTTTAAATTAATTTCTTTTTTTACTTACCGTGGCCTCGGAGATCTAAAGCCACAATCCTACACTGAATCCTGTTAATGATCGCAGACTGCAAGGAGGGACAAACACAATACAGGTTTACAAGGTGCCACATCTCACCCACAAAAGGATTAGCAACATTAAACCCTCCTTGAAACAACAGCCAGGTTCAGGGGAGTGTGACAAAGCCCCTCGGCTGTCAGCAACGCGGCTGAACCGGGATCGTACGAGGTGCTGAGAATATTCCATAGGAACTCTCCTTAATTAAGCAAAACCCTGTAATTTCTGCCACTGTTAATGCTGTCTCTGAGGACATTTAGTTCCCTGTCCATGAGATGTGATGTGGGTTTCCCAGAATAACGAATTCAGGCAGTGCAGCACCTCTGAAAATGCAGCAGTGGGATTATGAACACCAGAGTAATGTCCCCTCTTCTCCAAGCCCCACATGTGACAAACTTGGCCTTGGCCACACGTGAAGATGTGGCAGCTGCTTTGCTCTCAACGAGGAGTTTTACAGCAAAGATGAAACGTACAAACACTGATCGGCCTGAAGGGGTCGCCGAGGAACAAGAATCGTTTTAAAGTACATTCAGGCTGCAGTAGGATTATGATGACACTGAGCTGGGTGCACATATCCATCTGCTCCAGGGTGGGGAGGGTCTTCAGAGGGACCTGACCAGGCTGGAGCCATGGGCTGAGACCAACGGGATGAGGGTCCCCAAGGCCAAGGGCAGAGTCCTGACCTGGGACATCCCAACCCCGGGCAGCGCCACAGGCTGGGGCAGAGTGGCTGGAGAGCTCCTGGAGGAGAAGGACCTGGGGGTGTTGGGTGATGGTGACTGACCANGTCCTGGAGTGGGTCCAGAGGAGGGTGATGGAGCTGGGGAAGGGTCTGGAGAAGAATCCTGATGAGAAGCAGCTGAGGGAGCTGTGGGGGTTGAGTGTGGAGCAGAGGAGGCTGAGGAGAGACCTTCTCCCTGCCTGGAATGAGCTGAGAGGAGGTTGGAGAGAGGTGGGTGATGGTCTCTTGTGCCCAGGGCCAGGGGACAGGCCAAGGGCAATGGCCTCAAGCTGCACCAGGGCAGGTTCAGATGAGATGTCAGAAGAAATTCTTCCCCCAAAGAGCTGTGGGGGTGTGGGACAGGCTGCCCAGGGAGGGGGTGGAGTCCCCACCCCTGGGTGTATTGACCAGCCAGGAGATGAGGTGCTCAGGGAGATGGGTCAGGAGAGGACAGGGATGGTGGACTCGATCTTAATGGTCTTTTCCATCCTAGGGATTCTGTGACACGATTCCATTTGTCCCCAACAGCTCAATTAACATAGTTATTTCAGGCATAGCAGTGACACTCTGTGTTGAAAGAAGAGTTTTGCATTAAGGAATCATTATTTAAATAACAGCCCTTCAGGACTGGGAGAATTTGTCACAGGATCCTTAACAGAACCTCCTACATGACAGGCAGAGATCCCAAAGCCACCAAGTCCTCCTGCTTTGGTCATTCAGCTACTCAACTCCTAAATGAGCAGCTTTGCTCACCCAAAACCCAATACACTCCCAAGTTAATATTGCAGAGCCCCCAAAGACACCCTGAAATCTCCACCCAAAAGGTGCTTACACACCCAGGCAATAATTTAGCTGGTCAGTGTGTTGCTAAAAACCAAGCTACTGGTAGTAGGGAGTGAGTAAAGAAGACAATCAATATGATGCAAGCAGCTTTCCACCACCAGAGTTTTCTCCAAACAGAGGTAGTTTGATCAAGAGGATTATGTAGACATCATCCAAGGTGTTATCAGGCCAATAAGTGAAATAATAAATTGGGAAGCCACTCCTGGAGGGTGTTATTTTACATATGGACAGTTATACCCAATGTGTCCCAATTTGGGGTATTTTTTGTCTTTGAGGGGGGAAGTGTTGCTGGGGGATGGTTTTTACTTTTTCTAAGTTGTTGTTCATCTCAAATATTTATCATTTTACTGCTTGGGACAAGCTTGCATTTCAGAATACAGTAAGGCAATAATTCTCCAGCAGCCAAAGGCAGGAGCTAATGGTGGCAGTTTCTTCCTCCAGACAGAGTCTCAAGTGTGAGGCATAAATCTACATGCATCCTGTATAAGACAGAATTTGTTGATTTTAACAGCAACATGAAAAGCTGATGGCTGTAAGGTACAGCATTAGACTGGCCAGCACTCCACTCAATTCAACTTTGGAGCTTTTTTAGTGTAAAAGTGGTAGTGGTGCTGGTTTTGGAAATGAAGAGCTCTAGAGAGGGTGGAAGTGACCTGCAAGAAGTCCTTTAACTCAGAAAAATGGGACTTTATATCTCTTGCCCCAAATTAGTGACCTCCCTACATCTGCTTATGGTGCTTCTATACATACAAACACCAGTGAACTAGCAGAGGAAAAGGCATCTGTCCATCCTGGCAGCTAATGAGCTACTCTGAGAGCTGAGGTTGTTCAGCCTGGAGAAGAGAAGGCTCCAGGGAGACCTTAGAGCCCCTTCCAGTCCTTGAAAGGTGCCTATCAGAAACCTGGGAAGAACTGTTCCCAAGGACATGGAGCAATGGGATGAGGGGTGGTCAGTTTAAACTGGAGCAGGGCAGGTTTAGATGAGACATGAGGAAAAAGTTCTTCCCTCTGAGGATGGGAGATCACTGGCCCAGGTTGCCCAGAGAGGTGTTGGAGGCCCCATCCCTGAAGACATTCAAGGTCAGGCTGGATGGGGCTCTGAGCAACCTGCTCTAGTGAAGATGTCCCTGCTCACTGCAGGGGGTGTTGGACTAGATGGCCTTCAAAGGTCCCTTCCCACCTAATGCCCGCTGCGATTCTACAAGTAACTACAGGAATTAGTAAAGCAGAGATTTAAGACTTGAATTTCCATCACATCCCAGTTGGAAAATAATTTTTCAAATGTGTTTCCTCATAATATAAAATGGGTTATGATTACACTGTCAGGAGTTACATTGGGAACTGAAGAATGGAGGAGATATAGAGACTCTGTCCCATCCTAGAACATCACTTTTTTGAGGGCACTAGACAAAGCTCAAAGTGTTCCTGGATTAAAAAGGTCCCAAATAAAAACCACACATTGGAAATTATTTTACTTTACTTGAACCCCTTTTATAAAGATTGGGGTTTGGGTTTTGGGATTTGGTTATATTTTCCTTTTTTGTGGAAAAGCAGTCTTCCAAAAATATAAATTACATGCTGTGATGAGAAAGGTCTTGGCACTTCATTAAGACATGCAAGCTATGAGGCAGATGCAGGTTTGGTTATTGCTGATAATTAAAAGCTAGATGAGGTATCTCTGCATGTGCTTTGCTGAGTTAGTAAATACACTGAGAGCAACAGAGAACTTGAGTCAGGTGAGGCTACAAGACCATTTCTGGATTGATTTTCCTGTGTGTAACACAGCTGAATGGTTAGTTGCCTTCCACACTCAGATGACTGTATTTGCACAGATGTTTCTGGAAAGTGCAGTGTACTTACAGTAAATACAGCCCAGGAGAGAGCAGAATGGCCTCCACCATGTAACAGCAGTAAGACAGGTCCCTCCAATCCGCTTTTGTAAATTCGAAAAGTGTATGAACAGTTAAGGACACTTCATAGAGTTATTTATCTCCCTCTGATCAACAGTTATGTGCAAGAATAACCTGGAAAAAGCTTAACTTTAAGCTTCAGGAGTTGTTTTCCAGCTGCTCAGGTCTCCTCCTCCTTGTAAATCCATGTATCTTCCACCTACACCCTTTTCTCCCTGTGCACAACAGGGAACTGACTGAACAACTAAGAGAAGAGAAAAATGGAACCTGGATCAGCATGTTGGAGTATCTCCCTCCTACTTCCAAGGAAAAATGTCAGATAAGGCAGTAAACAAGATTTTTCAAGGCAATGCAATTACTGTCTGGAACACACACAGCAAAGATCCTTCACTGGGGTAGCTCAAGTCACCTTTGTAATATATATTTTATGACATGTAAAAATCAGTTTATCACTAAAAACACTGTCACTTACAGAAAGGTGCAGAAATGGGAGTCACAGGATCTGTGGTCAGTGTCCAAAACTGTGACAGTCCAAAACAGATCAGACAAGTCACTTCACCTCTTCTGTTGTTCTCCTTGAGAGGACAAAAGAGCTGCCCTGAATCTCATCATCTAGTTTCTGCTGAATGCCACAGCACCCTTTGGATCAGCTGGTTGCAAAGTTGATGCAAGAGCTCCCTATGCACCAGTTATGGTGAACAGCTTCATCACCTGGGGTTTGTTTGCACAAGGAGATCTGATGGAGCAGGAATGGGTAGGTAGGGTAGAACCATGGGCATCAACACCACTCGTTAATTCAGCTGCTTCCCCAGGACACATCTATCCACAGAATTTCATCCAGGAGCTCAAAGTACTGTTAGAGGTCACAGGTAACATAAGAAATCTCAAATACCTAAGATTTGCTTAAATTTAGGATGTTTATGCCCATCACCTCTGAAAGTTGGTGTGTTTTTTGGTGTATTACCTATGAAAGGCTCAGGGGTGTGCATGGCCATTACATCCAGGGAGGATCATAAAGAATTCACTGGATAGACTGGACAAATGAGGCTGTTAAACACACAAAAAAATAAGGACTGACTGAGCCAAACAACAATTTTCTCATTTCAAAGCATCACATGGCACTAAAGTAGTAATTACTAAATTAGTATTTGGAGAGAAATACCTTGAAGTTTCCTAATGACCAAGCTAGAATACTTCAAATTGAGACATGAACCACAAGGCTGTGATTGAAATGGAGATGAAGATGTTTTCATTTTGCAATTACACTGGAAGACCTGGAAGCACCGCTCAAACCTGCTTTTGTCAGAGCTGCAGAGGTAGGACTGATGAGGAGTCACATCCAAGAGGTTTCACACATCATACCTGTTGGGATGCTCCCACAGCTCCCAGTTAGCAAATGGCCTGGATAACAAGTGGTGTGAGGATGGCAAAGAGGGTCACATACAGTATGAGGTTGGAAGGACCTAAAATATTACTTGGTCCAAGCTTTGTTGGTCATCAACTGGATTAAACAGTAACTGGACACCTGGCAAAGAGGGGTCAGCTTCAGGAGAAGCATAAAAGCAACGTGAACACCTGCAAAGTGGGGAAAAGTCTCGGAGAGATCTGGTCTGACGCTGCCAGAAGACTTTTCAATGGCGTCACTGCTTCCACCAGCGAGTGGACCTGCAATTTGGGATGCACCAGGAAGAGACCAACACCTCCAGCATGGAAAAAGGAAATGCTTTCTGAAAATTCTGGGTTCTGAAACTTCTGAAAAGCTGGGTCTCTTGAGCTTGGAGAAGAGGAGACTGAGGGGTCACCTCAGGAATGTCTATCAAGATGCAAAGGGGGAGTGTCAGGAGGATGGAGCCAGGCTCTTCTCAGGGATGGCCAGGGACAGGACAAGGGGCTGTGGGTCCAAGCTGGAGCAGAGGAGGTTCCATGTGAGTGTAAGGAGGAACTTTTTCCCTGTGAGTGTGCCAGAGCCCTGGGCCAGGCTGCCCAGAGAGGTTGTGGAGTCTCCTTCTCTGGAGACATTCAAGACCAATCTGGACACGGTCCTGTGTGATCTCCTCTAGATGATCCTGCTCAGGCAGGGGGTTGGACTGGGTGATCTTTCAAGGCCACTTCCAACTCCTGATGTTCTGTGACTGTGAAATTAATAATCACTGAAGAAGCAATGCCAGGAACAGACCTCACCAGGCTTATCTTAACTGTCAACTTGGAAGGTGTAGCTCTAGTTACCAATACTGATCCCTTCAAAAGAAACCAAAAAGATGAGCAGACATGGAAAAGGAGAAGAAAACCCCAACAAACTCCACAATAAATCCCTCAGTGACTGAGAATAAAATAAAATTCAAGCAAAAAGGATATATCCTTGCCAGTTTCGTTCTCTACCACCACGTCTTCCATAGATTCGAAGTACTGGCTCCAAAGGACGGGGGAGAAATCCCGCTTTCTTCCAGGGCTGCAGGACACACAAACACAGGTTAAAAAACAGAGAATCAGCAAATGGTATTGTGAAAACCTTTCACTTAAATGGGCTTGAGAGTAGAACAGGTCAGGATCAAAAGCCATTAAAGGATCACAGAATCCCTAGGATGGAAAAGACCATTAAGATCATGGAGTCAAACCATCCCTGTCCTCTCCTGCCCCATCTCCCTGAGCACCTCATCTCCCAGCTGGTCAATACACCCAGGGGTGGGGACTCCACCCCCTCCCTGGGCAGCCTGTCCCACACCCCCACAGCTCTTTGGGGGAAGAATTTCTTCTGACATCTCATCTGAACCTGCCCCGGTGCAGCTTGAGGCCATTGCCCTTGGCCTGTCCCCCGGCCCTGGGCACAAGAGACCATCACCCACCTCTCTCCAACCTCCTCTCAGCTCATTCCAGGCAGGGAGAAGGTCTCCCCTCAGCCTCCTCTGCTCCACACTCAACCCCCCCAGCTCCCTCAGCTGCTCCTCAGCAGGTTTCTTCTCCAGACCCTTCCCCAGCTCCATCACCCTCCTCTGGACCCACTCCAGGACCTCCATGTCCTTCTT
>VXBZ01006754.1:4739-43681 GCA_013399135.1 Heliornis fulica
TTTATTGCCCAATGTTGTCCTTGAGGAATTTCCAGATCCCCTTTACTCCCCCACTCCAAATCCAGGTGTGGGATATCGTCGTTAGTGGTGATAGTCTTTGCCTTGGAAGCTTTTCAGACTCCTTTGTTAAGGCTGATAGTAGTGCTTTGCATAGGAATGTAGGGAGAGCTTTGTCAAGGTCTGATAAGCTCCCTTTTGTTCCTTTTTGATGGGGATGATATGGCAGCGATGTTGAGACAAATAATCAACAGTCACAGTTCTTTATACCCCCATTCACTAACCCCACGGCACTGTTGGTAGATGAGGGGTAGAGGAGTTTGGAATTAAGGAGTGAAGTTGAGCCCGGGAAAAGGAGTGGGTGAGGGGAAGGTGAATTTAGTTTTGGCTTCTCACCATCTTACTATACTTTTACATTTTTAATAAACTAAACTGATTTTCCCAAGTTGAGTCTGTTGTGGCAGGTAGTAAGTGTTCTTTCTGTCCTTATCTCAATCCATAAGTTTGTCCACCTTAACTTCTCCCTCGTCCTCTTGAGGAGGTGGAATGAGAGCAGCTAGGTGGGTTTCTGGCAGTTAGCCAAGGTCAATCCAACCCTTGTGCAAATAACAAATAACAACTTAAAACTTAAAATCTCAAAACACAAGTTAATGTGAGCCACATTACCTTCAAACTTTACTGTGCAAGCTCAGGATGTGGCTAAAGGATTGCTGGCAGAGGGCAAGCTTTTACTGTTAGGCAGTCTTAACTAAACACCATTCTGTACTTCACACAGTAGCTACTCGTGATATCCAGTCTACCATTGAAGTGTGGGATACTAACATTTAATTCTCAGTTAACTTCATTATACAGTGTTCAAGCCCATATTCTAGTAATACTATTTATGCCTTTTCTCATTCACATGTCAGTGAAAGACTACTACCTAGTGTTTAAAAGGATCTTGAATCAATTTTTCCCAACCTACACTACCTAATCTGTCCTTTCTAATACACTTCAAGCATGTCTCCCTTCTTACCAAGCTATATGCCAATTTGTCAGTTTTCCAGCTTGCCAATTGGTTTATTTGTCAGGCTTTGTTTCTTAATTTGTTAATTTGTCAATTTGTTAATTGCTTGACGCTTTCACAGTACTTATTCAGTTGCATTCACATCTTCAATCTAGTGATTGCAGTGGGGAAAAAATGCAGATACTCAGTTCAACCCAATACCTTAGAAATTTATTTTGAAGGGCAGGATATTTATATTTAGTATTTTTAAAACCTCATGCTGTATGGATCTCTAAACATTTTAGACAAGACATTTTTTTCTCTATATGAAACTGTCCAATACCTCTACACAAAGAATTACCAAATCTATGTGTATTTGGAGACTGTAACTTGATATACATCAGCCAGTGTATCATATGCATCCACAAAGCCAAAACAGAATCCATGAACTGACGTGACTGTATTTATAAGACAGAAAAGCAAGTTGCCAGGAAATCAGTTTTCCATGAAAGAGCCACTTTGATCTTTAGGAGCAGTAACAAAAGCATAAATATTCAAAACAGGAGGACAATGTTGGACAAAAGAATCCTTCCCTGATAACACACCACTCTAGTACTTCAGATTCCAAGGTTTATTTTTCTTCATTTTTAAGGATAAACATACACATCTTCCCAACTTGTAAAAAAATGTTATTTTGAGCTACTCTGTTATTGTGGCATTATCAAGCTAGTCTGCTGAAGGCAGTTTCTTTGCAGAAAACAATTAAGATTTGTTGGGAAAAAAGTTTTACCTTATAGCCCACTAGTTACAGCCCGTGCTGTGGAAAGAAGGGGCATGGGATCTGATCCCTCCTCCCAATGTTTGATCTTAAAAAAAAAATAAAAAAAATCCAATAACGTTTAAGTTCTGTTGTGACATGTGCTTTTAGTTTCTTCATGTTATTACTTTTTCATGTAGTGTCAGTTTATCTGAACAAAGCTGTTACACAAACTGTCTTGGCAGAAAAACGGTTTTTCATCTCATTCTCAACACAATGGTCAATTTGATGACTGAAAACATTGAAACTGAAAAATCCAGGTGGTTAAGTGTATCCTACTTCGATTTTCCCCTTCTGATGTCATGGTGTACAACACAGACATGAATGTGTTCCTGCAAAACTAATGGTCTCATTCATAACTTGCAATTTCCCTTGTCACTGTAGCTTGGACCCATTTCCCCTTTTTCTATCACTGGCTGTTAATGAGAAGAGCCTGGCTCCATCCTCCTGACACTCACCCTTAACATATTTATAGACGTGAGGTCACCCCTCAGTCTCCTCTTCTCCAAGCTGAAGAGACCCAGCTCCCTCAAGTCTGAGGAACTGTGACTATGGATGAACTGCCCATGAACAGGGCAGTGACCAGCCTGAGGGTCTGCAGCCATGGTCAATGCATGCTGGAACAGAGAAGAACAAGAAGCTGGGAGCAGAGAGATACTGATCCCAAATTTCTACTCCACCTGTCATCTCCTCATAGGAACGCAGTAGCACCTGTGGGAAAAAAAAAAAAAACAGAAAAAAAAATGAGGCTAAGAGGTGAGGTACTTGATGCTTTTCAGTATAATAATAAACAAACAAATAGATAAATAGACATTTAATTTCAGTATGAATTTAGGAAGCTTTATTTATTACAGTATTGGTTATCAGCCTACTCTCATGGATTTTCTCTCTGCAAGGAGATGGACACAATCACATAGCTCCTTTCCAACATGAGATATCCTATGGTTCTATCACTCTGGGAACTTTCCATTTATGGAGATTGAAATTTTACAGCACAGATTGTATCAGTGGGATGTAAATGTATAAATTCATGGGGCCTGATCGGGATTCATCCCAGAGTACTCAAGGCTGTTTCATCAGGACCACTCTCAATTATCTAGCAAAGGTCTTGGGAGTAGAGGAATTGTAGATTATGAGCTAGCCAATGGTTTTCTATTTTCAAGAAGGGAGTAAAGGATAAGCCAAGAAACTACAGACCCGTTAGTCTAACCTCAGTACCTGAAGCAATTAAGGAGAAGGTTGTACTGGGTGCTTTTGAAAGATAATTAAAGGACAATGCAAACATAAGGCACAGTCAACATGGATTCACAAAGGGAAAGTCCTGTTTAACTAGTTTGATATCCTTCTACAACATCACCTGCCTAATGGATGAAGGGAAGATGATGGATGTAGTTTTCTGGATTTTAGTAAGGCTTTTGATACTGTCCCTCACAGATTCCTTCTGGACAAGTTGACCAACTGTGAGATGTGGTGAATGGGGCTACATCAGGCTGGTGACCAGTCACTAGGACCGGTTCTGTTCAATATATTTGTCAACAATCTGGATGCAGTACTTGACTGTGCCATTAGCTAGTCTGCTGATGGTACAAGACTGGAGATGCTGTTGAATCATTCAAAGGACAGGACACCTTGTAGAAGGATCTAGATTGATTGGAGCATTGAGAAACTGACAATTAAGTTTAACAATAACAGATTTCAGATACTACAGCTGGAGTGGAGTAAAGTCAGACACAAATATAGATTGGGAGAGCAGTGTCTGAGAACATGTCTGCAGAAAGGGATCTAGGGCTGCTGGTTGACAGCAATCTCAATTAGTTAGCACCATGCCCTGGCAGCCAAGAGGACAAACCACATCCTGCTGTGCCTCAAACTCAGCATAATCAATTAGAAAATGTGATTATCCTGCTGTATTCATCATCAGTGCAGCATTGCTGGGAGTACTGCATGCAGCGCTGGGCACCAGAATTTAAGAAGGGTGCGAAGAACCTTGAATGCCTCCAGAGGAGGCCAATAAGGCTGATGAAACTGCTGGAGAGAATGTTTTAGGAGGAGCAGCTGAGGACTGTGAGCTTGTCTAGTTTGGAGAAAAGCAGACTAAGGGGTGAATTTATCATTCTCTACAGCCTCCTGAGGAGGGCAAGTGGAGAGGTGCTGATCTCTTCTCCCTTGTATCCAGTGATAGGATGCATGGGAATGGTCCCAAGCTCCACAAAGGGAGTTTTACACTGGACATTATGAAGCGTTTCATTATCAAGAGGGTGATCAAACACTGTAACAGGCTTCCTACAGAGGTGGTCTATGCCCCAAGCCTTCCAGTGTTTAAGATGCATTTGGATAATGCCCTCAATACTATACTTTAACTTTAGGTCAGCACTGAAGTGGTCAGGCAGTTGGTCTAGATTATAATTGAAGGTCCCTTCCAACTGAAGCTAATCTATTTTGTTCCTTTCCACTGCAAACTGAAATAAACAAGCACTGAAAAACTTTGAGTAGAACAAAGGTATCCACTGTAACCTTGACTCAGTCCTGATGTATGCATGCATTATGATGTATTACCAAATTACCTCTACTCTCCTTAGGATCCCTGTCTCCACAAGATTACTGTGTATATCACGCATCTCTTAAACGTTTTGCATTCTCCTCATTGTCCACTGCCTAGCCACCTCCCTTACTTTCTCCATAAGATTGAAAGCCTGGTCTAGAGAATGAATTTTTAATTTCCCCATAAGTGTTTCTACAACACTGATCACTAGAGTGTGTTACTGCTTCATAAACATTAATAAATTCAATTTCAGGTATAGGAACTGTCACCATTTCAGAGAGAGAGAGAGAACTGAGACACTAAGGGACTAAAATTAAAAAATCTCTTGTTGGAATACCTGTGACCTCATTTTTCATAGTATTAGCATTAATGGATCTTCATATATTCACACCACAGCAAATCAACTTTAATTGCATCTGTGAACAGTCAATATTGCTGTAACTGAGGTGCAACATATTCAGATTATTATGAACACACACACCTTTAGAAAGTATTGTTGAAGTGATTCTTCAAATACAACGAAACTCAGTGGCAGCGGCATAGGCAGAATCTAGTTTCCAGACGTTCAGCTCTTCTAAATGTAACATCAGCCTTCGTGTATTCCAGCTTTTGCAAGGAACGAAGCATGACTTTGTATAGGCAATAGTCTCCCCTCGCCTGTTGCCACTCTCCTTCTCTGTTTCCTGACTCCTTTCTGGTCTTGCCTCCCTTCACCCTTTGTCTCCATGCTCACCCATTCCCTGTGGACTATTTGTCATGTAATGTCAGTCTCCTAAATTCCTCACTTTTAACCGTATCTCCTGTTTTTTCTTTCTCTGCTTCCTTTCTTATCATCAACAATTGTTCTAGGAATATTTATTAATATTCTAATTTACTAATCAAATCTGAGGCCAAATTTACTATGGGCTTGAGCCAGTGAAGGAAATCTGTACAGAAAAGGGGACCTAGATGGCATTTAGGTGCCTGGTTAAGATTCTGAAAGCTGTAGTCTGCACCTGGAGAAAGCTAAAATGCAAAGGACCTTTACTGCTTTACTTTCCTGTGTTTCTGGGCTATACCTTATGCTGTAGAAATGGGCCCAGCTGACCATAAAAGTGATATATGGCAACAAGCAGGGAAGTTGTGACTTTTTCTGTGTTGAGGATTTCCGAATAATGTTGGGTCATGTGGATATTAACAGGTTAATGAAAACAAAAGGCCTGCAGTTCAAAGGAATTATCTGTACTTCATGAAAACTGTATATATGTAACTATATATATAACTGTATACACACACATACATGCACAAATAGATGCAGACAACTGCAGTTCAAAATACCCTTTCAGTTTTACCAAACATTGCAGGTATTGTCATGACAAAAGCATAGCAAGACTCCTGATTAATGTGTATATGTATGTCAGGCGAATTATGTAGTCAATTAGCAAATTGAGCAATGTGTAACAATGTAATTATATAAGAAGGAAGTTAGTCAAATTCAGATTTTAAAAACTGGACAGTTATAACAGCTCTTGGCGGCAGTTTGGCTGGTAATATGCAATTTTACTCCATTTTGCTAATTGCCGTACTGTCTGTAGTCAGGAAGACTGACTGACCATTCTTACAGAATATCTGATTATGGCTGAAGAAATGAAGGATTTATATTGATGGGAGGGGTAGACCTTGATAAAAAAATAACCCAAAAAACAGTCACTCAAAAATCAATAAAAATATAACTGTCAGTGCCTTGACAGTATAGCGTAGCTTGAATTTAAGTCTGATTGGAAGCCAGAAGATAAAATGTCCTCTACTGATTTCCCCAAGGACTTTATATAGCATCTGTGGCCACACTGTGGACTCAAACTCTTGAGATTCTGTGAGAATGGGCTTCATGCTGTTTCAGAGATGTTTCCTTTTCAGTTCTTCTGCTATTAAGTTTTATTTTCAGGGTATCAAGTAATTTAAACCAAGGTACAAGCAATTCTATTACCTATACTCTCCATCAGTGATGGAAAAAAACCCCAAACCAAACAACCCACAAATTTTGGTTTTCTTCTGGTTTATTCTTCTAGAGTCATTTTGGAAATTTAATGAAGAGGATTTTTTTTTTCACCTAGTCTAGTCTTCAGCCTATCTAACCCTTCCCTGAAGGGCTTAAGCTTATGATTACTGAAGGATTAGTATTGAAATATACTCCATGATCTGTGTGTTTATCATTTAGAAAATGTGTTTGGTTTCAAAGAGGGAATCAATAACACATGAAACTGACCTTAGCATCTGTGGCTGTGCTGGTTTTCACTGGGATAGACTTAATTTTCTCCACAGAAGCTGGTAGTGTGCTGTGTTTTGGATTTGTGCTGAAAACAGTGATGACTGCACAGGGATATTTTAAATGTTTCCAAGTAATCAGAGACTTCCCAGCTTTTTGTACTGGCCTGCCACCAAGGAAACTGGGGATGTTCAAGAAGCTGAGAGGGGGCACAGCCAGGAAAGCTAAACTGGCCAAAGGGTATTATGTGCTATATGGTGTTATGTTCAGTAGAAAAGCTGAGGGAAGTTGTTGGCTGTGGTGAGTGACACAGCTCTAGAACTACCTAGACATCAGTCAGAGCATGGTAAGCAATTGCACTGTGTATCCCTTTTTTCATATGTTCTTTTATCATCATCACTATCATAATTTTCCTTTTCCATCCTATTAAACTATTTTTATTTTAGCCCATGAGTTTTACTTTTTCTGATTCCCTACCCCATCACACTGGGGGGAAAGGGGAGAGTGAGTGAAGGGCTGTGTTGTTGTTTTAGCTGCCTGCTGGGTCAAACCCCAGCAGTTGCTTTTCTTCTTCTTAGGTATTAGTTAAATACACAGAGAAGGACTTCTGTGTTCATAGGGCCCGGTGCAGTACCTGGGTATTCATCTTCCAGTTTTAGACTTCTGTTGAGGAAGTTAACACATACCTCTTGTTCACTTGGTCCTTGTAGAGACTTTAAGATCAAGATCTTATTCTCAGGCCCCTATGGAATTATGAATGGGAAATTGTTTGTAAGGAAACATTTTACAAGAGTAAACATTTTCAAAGAAGCTCCAACAAGGACACAAAACTTTCAGTAATAAAAAGTAAAAAATACAAATTAAAAGCCAGAAGAGGGGAAAAAAACCCCCAAAACCCAAAAGAATTATAATTGTCAATCAACAAATATTTTAGGATGAGCTTGAAACCTGATATTTACACATGATCACTGCAGAATTCATGGTAAAAAATTAGCATGGGCCAATTAGCAGTGGAGAAGAGGAGGTTAAGATGAGAGCTTATCATCGCCTATAGTTATGTGAAAGGTAGAGAAGTGGTTGATGGTCTCTTCAGCCAAGTGACAGGACAAGGGGAAATGGCCTCAAGCTGCACCAGGGCAGGTTCAGATTAGATGTCAGGAAGAAATTCTTCACTGAAAGAGCTGTGGGAATGTGGCACAGGCTGCCCAGGAAGTTGGTTGAGTCACTGTCCCTGGATGTATTTAACAGACGGGTAGATGAGGTGCTCAGGGATGTGGTTTAGAAGAGGATGGGTATGGTTGGACTCAGTGATCTTAAAGATCTTTTCCAACCTTCTGATTCTGTAATTGTTGCTAGGAGAATACTTCATTGTTATTGAATCATCAGTACAGAATGATAGAACTCATTGAGATGGAAAAAACCTGCTCACCTCATCCTTCTCTTTGTTTCAGGGAATGTTGTCCTTGAAATCTAGATTTTAAAATGCAGTTAAGAACAGTTAAATCTACAACAAAGTATATCTACAAAATCTACTGTATGGGTTATAGACCCATAACATATTTAAAGGAAAAGTGATGGGGGAAAAACCCTGAAGTGCTATGGCTGCTTTCCATTTAGAAATCACAGTGCTACAGGGAAAGTAAAGTAGGAAAACCAATACTTTTTGATTAGAAATAAAATGGATAGGTTCATGTAATGAAAGCTAAAGCTTGTGTTTATTTAGACTAGTGCCAGTTTGTTAAATGCAGGGTGTCTTTTTAATAGATTACACATTGCCTTTGGCTAATTTGAATTATATTAAGGCAATCAGCTCTTTACTAGGACACACAAGCAATAAAGTCAACAAGAGCTCCACAGTGGCAGTTATTTCCGTTGACTTGAAAATTTTGTTCCAGAAATATGCAGCTCTTTGAAGGCTTTGGTGATTTTCTACATCAACAGTCTGTCTGCTACAGAAGTTATTGTTTTACTGACATAATACATCTGAAATATAGCTTATATCATCTCTAAATTTACATATTCAAATGAATGTTGTCAATGTAAATTTTAGCATTTCCTACAGTAGCTTAAACTAAACTTAAAAAAACTCCTTTCAGATTAAACGTTTAGTTTATGGAGGCTATTTTTTGAAGTATCTCTCAGTGTTTAGGGGTAATCAGGTGCCTGGCTTTGTCCTTTTTCTGCAAGAAAAGGACTACACTACAGAAAGTACTTTACCACCTAGTTGCTCTACTGCTTCGGTAATGAATTAAAAACAGAAATGGCATTCCTGGCAATACCAAGTCCATACAGAACAGCAGTCCAGACTTTCATGCCCAGACTACTGTATTTATTTCTTTTTTATCTGCAAATTCTGACAAGACTAAAGATTAAGATGAGACAAAAGAAGCTAGTAGAAAAAGAGATTTTCATTTTAGCATGAGAAATCTCTAAACAGTGCGCAAAGATCTCTGTCACTGTACTCTAGGCTGACATGAATTTCAGTAAAAAACAAGTCACCATTTAGAGGCAAAATTCTTTCTATCCTTATGATTTGATAGTAGACTTTTCACCTTGATTTGTTCATTGAAAACTTCTATGAATACTGTTTGGTAGTTCAGAAGATTATTTTGGCAACAACAGTAATATCAACAAAAGGTCTTTTCAGCACTGTTCAATTGCATCTATAAACCAAAGCATGGATTATATTTTGAATTAGAAAACACAGGAATGTATTGCAATTCTTTTAACAATGTGATCAGGAGCTAAATGAAAACAATGGAACAAAAGAATTTATTCATAACAGTAGTAAGAAGTAGAAAACGTGTTCACTTATGCATGAAGAATGGGGATGGAATGTGGCCAAAGGCACTGCTTCAGTGGGCATGAGAAAAAGAAGGACAAGAAGCTGTTAAATGGTGGAATGGACAAATGCCATTAACAGACACAGTTGTATGTGATCCACAAATGCCAAAGCAGGAGTAAAAGTAAATTGTTACTTATTTGATGTAGACTTCTGTGAAATGTAAAAATACTTGCTTTGAAACTTAAGTAATACAGGACTAAAGTGATCTAAACCAAGGCTGTAAGTATAAAAAGAAACTGGAATCTGTAAACAAAAAATTGATTCCACCCACTGAGGTTTCACATCAGGAGTTTAGAGCAACTCCTTCAACCAGGGTGGTGACTTGGTGGTTATGTGTTGTTTACGTAAGAAATAAAAGCATTTTTTCCATGAGCAATGCCAAGTTTCAAGTGTCCCATGTCTCTTTGAAAAAGTCAGATAAAATCATAGACTTCATTCAGAAATTGTCAAGTCATTTTGTATTGTCTTAAAAATACCCACTCAAATATTATCGCTTATGTATTGTCACAATACTGTACTCCAAGGATATGCCTCTCTGGTGGCTCTGCAAGATTCTGTGGTGCACTATGTATATTTGTGAGTCTGCCCCAGAAGAACTTCCAAACTTCACTCAGAAATCACAGTAGTATGGGATGATTCAGGCTAGAAGGGTCATCAGGTCTGTAGATCAGTCTTCTGCTCAAAGCAGGGTCACCTGTGAGATCAGACCCGGTTGCTCGGGGCTTTCTCCAGTTAGGTCTTGAAAATCTCCAAGTATGGAGAGAGACAACACAATCTCTTTGGGCAACCTGTTCCACTGCTTGGAGCTGCAGAAGCGCAACAGATGTGAGAGCCAGACAGTATGCTCATCTCCCATATGAGCTGTAATGAACCACTGTATGTGCACAACGCTGAAAGACTGCTTTGTATATTATTAGCCTACTTTCCAGTGGATCTCCATAAGAGAAAAAGGAAAAAGGAGATGAGTGGGGAAAAAAAACAAAACAAAACAAAACAGGTTGAAGGTATAGACTAACATGGATTCTCTGTGCTTTGTGTTTGGATTGTTTTATGTTTTTGAGTTGGGGCAAGACTCAAAAAATAAGGTGTTTGGGCAACTTGAATTCAAGGTAAATTTTACATCAGTTATATTACATGGAAATTTAAAGAATACCAAAATTTTTCTCTGTATGGTGTATGTTCTTCTCTGAAGGTATTGTAAAGCAACCTTTTTAAAATCTGTACTTTTTACCTCATTTTTCATAAACTTAAATTAGAGTTTACCCAATATAGGTGCTCAAACTGGGGATTCAACTTCTGTATTACTTTCATTTGACCCTAAAAATAAGTGATAATATATAATATAAAATATGAAAATTATTAATCTCATGGATTGCATTTTATTTAATATAATCTCAAAATAATATAACTTACATTAGTCTTGTCAGGTCAGATGATTTAGAGTGAAAGACACAGTTTTGAATATATTGAATGAGAGGAGCTATATACCTTCTCATAAAAGGCCTGTGCAAAAGGAGAACTTCATTTTTACTATATTGCTTTTCTGTCTAGAGGGAGTTCTATATCTGCAATATATATTTTTGGAAACTCTGCTGTTTACTAAATTTATGGGCTAAAGAGAGTAGTACTACCTGTAAATCCAGATTTATTGTCATCAGAGCTTTACACCACCCCAGGCAAAGAAAATATATGGCTTCTATGCATTAGCAATGCAATGTATGTAGTAAAAATATTTCAATATAGATTAGTAAATGAAGCTTTCTGATTTATAGACAATATGCTGTTGCACTGGGTTTTTTTTTCCTTTTTTTTTCAAGACATTGAGATTAAAGGTATCTTCGTAACAGTATTGGGCATTTATTACACACCAGTATTAGCTGTTATTGTTAATTGTGTAGAATTGTTGGGATTTTTCTCCCTTTAAGTAATACAAGTAAACTGAGAGTGTAAAGCCATTTTTTAAAAGGCAATAATATACTCAAAAACCATCTGGTTCAAATGCCATCTAAACATACCTCAGCCTTATTGAAGCCAGAACTGTGTCAGAGCTCATAAGAATACCACCTTTTTTACTCAGATGATCTGCAACCATGCAGATTACAGCCATGGTGTCCACAGTAGCAGTGTCTAGGTGCCGTCTAGACTTCGAAGTTCAAGTTCACAAGCTAGCTGATTCCTCTCCATAGGCCTCAGGGCTTCTTTGATGCTCACTGGTGACATCTACACTGTGTACAGGTATGTATGATCTAGACCATGCTGGTTGTCTCATAAGCTCGTCTCCCTTACTAAATTCATCTCCACTACATTCACAGAAAATTTATAAGGTAGCTTCATCAGCTTTGTGTTGGAGGACACCTTGCGTGAAGGATCTCTGAGAGGCTTTTGAACTGGGAATTATTTGCAAAGTGCAAAGTTAATTGGGACGAGAATCCAAATTCCATTATTCTCTACATTCAGAGATCTTTTTCATTTCATGATGAATAACAGTTTGGATTGAATGTTATCAGAGAATAACATGATATCTTTTTAAGAAAACTTACAGAGAGTATTCTACTTAATTATGAACATTATAATTTGCCCATTTATTTGTGGGCAAATTCTCTCCTCGAACACTATTCCTGCAGAGGATTTTGGGATTTATGTGTTTCAAGTGATCTCCCTGAGGACATAAGCTGCTCCCAGAGCCTTTAATTAGTTTATTATTTACTGTTAATTTTACAATAAAAAAGATTTGGTTTCAAGATAATGTGCAGAGAAGGATACATATATCTAAATATAATACTAAAATAATACCTTTGCACTAAACTAGATTTACTACGAGAGCTGACTAGAAGCTATGATCTAAGAGAGAAGAAAACAGTTATTTGTTCATATTTTCCTTGAGTGGATTTAATTTGTGCAAGCTCTGCACCCAGAGCGTGTCCTGACTCTGCATTGCCTTTGCTGCTCCAATGCACCAGTTTCATTTCTCTCCTGGCTGTTTATCTACTGTCCATGTACTAGTGTGGGAGGGAGTATGCCAGCCCCATGGTCATGATGGTCTCTTCAACTGCTTAAGTATAATGGGAGTAACGAATGTACACCTCATGATCTGCAAGAACATTCAGGGCTATAGGAGGGTCACTCTTAATTTATTAGTCCTCTGATTCAGTTATTTGCTATTGGTGATATAACACTACAAAAACCTAAACCTGGGTTTTTTTAAAAAAGCTGGGAGTCTCATCCTGAAATAACTTCTGTCTTTAGCAACTAAAGACTCCCTATGAGAGAAGGATGACCTGAATGAGCGGTTTAGCTCCACATATTGCAGAAACAAAGGGATGTGACATCACTAAAATTAAAACGTACATGTATTTTTACAGAGTTTATTAAGTAAAATAAAATATGGCCTATCTTAACCCAGAAAATAAGTATGCCGTGGTTGCTAGCAAAAATTGTAGCTATCAACAATGTAAATCTTAAGTGTTCCATAGAAAAACATTCCAATTAATGTTATACAAAAAGTTCTAATAATATCTCCAAACCTTGTGTGTGTAGATTCAGCACACATGAAAGCAATTTAAGAAATATGAGGGATTCATCAGAATAATAATTCAGGTAAATTTCATAAGTCAAAACCAGAATCCAACCTGGCCAGCAAATACACTAAGTCTAAATATATCTAAATGCTAATGAAAGAGTTTTCATGTGTATTTGGGGAACATACTGGGGAAAAAACCCACAAATGTGCCTACAGGAGTCAAAAAAAAAAAAAAAGAGAAAAGCAATAGGACATCGTATTATTACTGTCAGTAATTCTCTGCAGGTAACAAATGGTAAAGAAGATCAGCCCTCTGAAGAGCACAGGGTACAAATTAGATTTTTGGAACCACCTGACAACATTCCACATCGCAGATTAATGTCTAAAGCAGTCAGAAGAGGCAGGAAAACCTGGCCAACTCCTTTATAAAAACCCTAAACAATTTCCTGGTATGCTGATAAGAGAAGTTTGCAATAAACAGAAGCAACAAAATGCCCATGTCCTTATCAACAAAGGACCCAGAAAGTGCTTCCACACCTCTGGCTCTCTGTTACTAATCCTAGGATTCCTTAGGTCCTAAATGCAATTTTCAGGGTTTAACCCATCGGTAACTAAGCTCCATGCTTGCTCACTACCCTCATGGTGGGATGGGAAAGAGAACCAGAAGGATAAAAGTGAGAAAACTGATGGTTTGAGGTAAAGACAGCTTAACAAGTAAAGCAAAAGCTTTGCATTCCCCATTTCACATGGGCAGGCAGGTGTTCAGCCACCTTCAGGAAAGCAGGGCTCCAGCACATGGTGACTTGGAAAGACAAACACCATCACTCTGAATGTTGCCCCCTTCTTCCTTTTTCCCCCAGCTTTATATAAGCTGAGCATGATGTCATATGGCATGGAACATCTCTGGTCAGTTGGGGTCAGCTGTCTCAGCTGTGTCGCCTCCAAACAGCTTGTGCATCCCCAGCTTCCTCACTGGTGGGGAGGCAGAAAAGCCCTTGGCTCAGTGTAATCACTGCTTAGCAGTCACACAAACACCCCTGTGTTACCAGCACTGTGTTCAGCACAAATCCAAAACACAGCTCCATTTCAGCTACTGTGAAGAAAATTAACTCAGTTCCAGGAAAAATCTGCACAGATTTTTGCTGTGAAGTACTGAATTTAATTTGAAAAATCTTAATGAAGAAAATATTTCTTAAGTTTCAGTAATGTCTACATTTAAAACTGCATTATAGTTGGCAACCCTCGTCCCTTCCTCTCTTTCCAATAAGGGACCACATAATTCTGGGCAGCCTCCTGTGGAAGGTATTTTCCTTATTTAATATTTCCTGAGCTAAACAAAGACTAACAGATCTTCTTGGGAATCTCTTCTGAGTTAATTTTCTCAATTTAATTTAACCTCTTAAGATTCTATGAGGATTTCCAACATGCTGCATCATATAGTATGCAATATAGCAAAACAATGTAAGCCAATAATCTCTGATTTAACTCTGCACCGATTTGTATTACAAAAGCCCTATCCTGCATTGCTGGATACTGGTGGAAGTGCTTACAGATATATAAATATCAAACGTTTACACTTATTAGTCTATTAGCTGGATCTTTGAGCTATATTGCCTCTGCTATATTAGCACTGTTCATAAGTTTTTACCTTCAGATTCTACTATCCTTCTTAGCACTTAAGGTTCTTTCTTTTTTGTACGTAGAAAGAAATATATTTTACATAATGCGTGTTGAGAGATACAGTTTATGCTTGGCGATTACATTTACAAACGAGAAGGGTTTGTTTGTGTTTTCCCGATAGGCAGTTGCATGTAAAAAGGTGTATGCATTATTTCCAACAAGAGTGTGAAATAGCTATTCAGAAGTAATGAGAATTTGAAAGATGATTCTCTTTTAAATGTCTGTATAAGTGATTCACATTCAGAAGGGTTCGGAAGAAGCACTAGCCCTTAGACAAACTCATTTATTAACAAAGTGGGCTGAAAAGCTAGGTCTATTGTTCTCTTGCAGATTACACCAAATTATATTAATTTAATTAAAACCTGTAATTTTGTTTATTAATTAATTTATTCTTGCAGCAATCATGAAGATTGAGCAGCTTCTTTAGTTCATAGGCTGAAAGCAATGTGAGATTACGTGCAGAATTAAGTGAGGTAACAGGGTGAATTGCTAATATACTATGCTTGCTTCTGGATGCTGCTAGAGCCACATACAACCCAGATTCTCTCTTAGAGAGAGAAAAACAAGTAAAGACAGAAAACATATTTCTACATATTTATGACAATCTTTACACTGTTATTCTTCCAGTTATCCTCATGAGCTGAAGAACCAGATTACTTTCTCAAAATGTCTGTTGATATGTTTTATGAAACAGGAATCATGGCATATCTTGCCACATATTTTATAAGGTTTTGAAAATATATTTACATTAGTAAATATGAGACCTTCAAAGATATCAAAAAAGGTCAGGCCAATAATGACCAAATAGTTGACCTGAAGTCCACACAAAGCAAATAAAAAATTAGATATTGTAATAGCAAGGGGGAAAATAATGGGGGTGGGGGGAGGGGGAACCAAAAGAAAAACAAAAAGATCAGCATTAATGATTATAAGAGGATGAACCCTGGGGATATCAAACATAGAAAACCAAAACCGAAGTTATATTAAAAAAGAAATCAGGATCTCTTATACCCTTTTATTAGGTCCTTGTTAGATTGCATATTAACATTTAATAAAGAATTTGGAAATAAATCTAAAGTAAGGTAGTTTATGCCTAAAGAAAGGTTTTCTACTAGTGGGGCTAGTGGACTTCTACTTCCTCTACATGTGCTCTCAGGTGGCCAAGAGTATTTGGTACAGCATATGAAAACTGTAGCTCACGATTCAAATAAAGTTTACAATAAATTTGAGAATTTTCTTGATGAAACACAGACTCTAGAAAAGAGGCTTCAACTGAAGGTTAAAGGGCAAATTTCCTCTTCTCAGGTTCTGAGATAAGAGAGATACAACAGTCCTTTGAGATCTTCTTTCTTGAAATGTCTCTTTCCTAAGGGAAGGGGTTACTGTCTTTGTATAGTAAAGTATAAGGACAAAAACCAGTGACTGCCAAGGATATGCTACCCTGTGCATTAGAAAATAACCTCACAATCAACAATACAGATTTTATCCCTAGTCAGATGTCCACCTTGCACCAGTGCCAGTGTATACCTAACTGAGAAAGTAAAGTAAGTGTTCTAGAAAAGTTTTTCCCATTTCCAGAAAAGAGGGAGGTATGCAAATGTACAAACAATTTCTGATTCACAGTTCTGAAAATGGCACTATATCCCACAGTGTTGCATGGTTAACAAAAACACCCATATAAAATTCTTGGTATTTTATAATCTTACTTCAGTATTTTACATAGCATTTTATAGAATTTTTAAATACAAGCCTTGTAATGCATTTTAAAGCCCTGACTTGTTATAGAATGTTCTCTCATTTCAGTACAGTTTGGTTTTCCATTTTCCCCCACTTTTGCCTCATTTACTTGACCTTATCTCTCTAAGAATAATGGTACTATCTTAATTCAATTGCAATCGTTTGAAGTGAAAAACTGCTCGTCATTAATCTTATAGCGACAGGCCCTATTGTAATTAAACTCCAAAGATAAGTAATTCCTTATTAAGAGAGATTCTTTTACTTCTCAGTCCACAATTCAAATTTATCTGTTCTCAGATGCTTTGCTATTTTACTTTTGCTTATTTTACCTGAGTGTTTTAAATGTGTTGATTTTTGATGTTGTGTTTATGCTGCTGTGAAATTAAATCATAAATGAAAAAGCTTTGTAGATAAGTAAATGGAAAATACTGATTTACTGTATTTGTGAACAACTAATGCCATGAATAGGTTAAGAGATGCTTTTTATTACTGAGATTTTTAAAGACATGATCTAATAACGGTCATGCTAAGTATATATATATCACCCTTGACACTTTGATATACTATCACTGAGAAGAAAATGCGCCTTTGTATAGGTGAATTTCTGAAAGAAAAGGTAAGAAACAGATAATTCAGTGGGTCACCTACCTCATTGTTTTAAGCAATCTGCAATATAATCCATGAGCAACAGCTCTTCCCGTGAAATAAAATGGTGATGGTAGTTCTGCTGTTATTTGATTCTTGAACACCAAGAGAATTGCACCAAGTGCAATATTCTGACTTTTGTAGTTACCAGAATCTATAGTAGTTTATTGTAAAATTAACTTATTTATTAAAAAAAAAAAAATCAATGACAGACTATATTTTCTTTTTTTTTTTTTTTTTTCCCTGGTATAGGGAATATTGAAAAGTGGCTCCTCAGATTAATGTGGGTTGTTTTTTATTTTTCCTTGCCAGTTTCTTTTATCTTTGTATACAAAGATAACAATGTAAAAGGAAACAATGTAAAAAGAAAGGTCATCAGCCTAGAAGATCAAGTATGTAACCATTCTTTCTGACAAAGACAAACTGACCTTTCATGTTTTAAATTCAGGTCACTAAACGTCAGGGCACTGTGGGCAACAGTGGACCCTATTCAGCCTCCCTTGGGACCTCCCCCAACCCCTGTCCCATGGCCCAAGACTACATTTCAACATAAGCCTAGAGTTGCCAGTCCTGTCCCAGTGAGGCCATAGGAGCTATACAGCTCCACCACAGCTGGGCCCTGGCTCTTTCTGAGCTGACCCCAACCCAAAAGCCGACTTCCCTATCCACACATAGGTGTCTGATAGTGTCTGGGGCTGCCCTCAGCTGATCTCCTGGCTTGCTCTGCTCACTGGCTAAGGGCCATGGGAGGAACCATGGCTGGTAAGGCACCTGTGTCTCCTGGCATTCAGCCTCAGACAGCTGCCAATCCGTGTGGCACTCTGACATAATGGATGCATGCAATCAGTAATCTCATGACAGCGTTCCTCATGTCTCCACAGAGGAAAGTTCTCAAAAAAAAAAAAAAAACCAGAAAAAGATTTCAAACAAGTCATATATAGAATGTTCTCAAGCTCAAATATTTTCATTTCATGGAATAACAGAATATAATGAGTGAAGAAGGAGGAACTGTGTACTGGTTTGCCACCTCACAACAGACCCCAATAAAAGTATGTGGTTGTCTAATTTTCAGGACATCTGAGTAGTACATATCACTTGCATTTCAAAGTACAATATCTAGATTCCGCTGTGCTTAAACCCCGTATCTGGTTGGCCTGTATGTTGCATCCAGTCAGACACATATGTATCAGCAGGGTAGGCAGAAGCAGAAGTGTGTGTAAACAGGTAAACCTTCTTAATTAACATATAAATCAACTTTGACTTTGTAGGAAAATTGGATAAGAGACTTGTGAAACTTGCATTAAAACAGGAAGATGTCTGTAATGGCTCTATTGAACTTGTAGCAACTTTCTCGATTAAGTAATTTATCTTATATTCCAAACTGGTGTACCTCAATTCTGAACATCACTTCCAACATTTTCACTTCAGGGTTTGAAGTACAGTACAGTCATCAATGGCTTTTCATTGGCAAATGGTTCATGTGCCCTATCGTCATTCTCTAAACATACCACACACCTGTAAATAGGATTAGTATTAATGGAGTAAAAACTTCTTACAATATTTCACACCACTGTGATCTAAATTGGCAAAGCCTCCTAATCGGAGAGGCAGTTAAAAAGGCATTATATATAAACACTTTTTATTTAAGGCTGAGATGAGATAGTCTCACCCTCCATAAATATGTGGTGGAGGAAACAATGAGGAAAAATGACCTCTTTTAAGCTTCTTAGGAATAAGTGGTTAAATATAGGCTTGTCATTACTACATTGAGATTGTAAATTCAATTCAGAATAGTTTCTGGAACACTTTTCTGGAGCAATGTGGTTAAAATGTTCACAGAACTATTTTTTAAAATCACCACAGGAAAACAGAGCTATAGCTATCCAAGTAGGACCAGCAGCTAATGCTGGTACTTTCCTAGGAACTACTGATGGGTTTTGAACTTTTATGCCCCTCAGGAAAACAACAGATGAACTAAGGTTTTGAGGGCAATCATTTCTTATAAATTTTACTGACTCATGAATATTAGTTTAAAATTTCTCTCCCAAGAAAGCATTTAAATTCATTAAAAGGTTTGAATTAATTTCAGAGTCCAAGTGTTCAACTGTTGTTCAACTATTGGTATGGAGCAAACTTGAATTCTACAAACTGCTCTAGGAAAAGAGTGTAAGTCTCAGAATTTAGAAACAAGACGCACTGAAATTCTCAAACAAATCTACAGAACAAGGTCATTGTGTCCCCACAAGTACCACTTCCCCAGTGCAATTTTTATTTCTTCTCTTCCTGGAACTGAATTTTCTAACTCTCACTGAGGTTCTATGCTAAATGACTACCAGAATGGATGTGTGTTGAAGGACCTGATAGCAATCAAAGGAGAAATTAAAACTCCTTAGCAGGGGAACAGCTACAGACAGATCAAAGCTGTTCCCTACACTGTTCCACGTAGTCAGGCCTGGGTATATTAATGTGGGCTCCCCTGGCTGCAAATTCAAGAGCTAATGTGTTGACTGTGGCTTGTCTGAGCTGAGGAAAGAGGTTTAGAAGTCCATCTTATCTAGCTTTAAATGTCTGTAATGTCTGATCTGGTCACAGGTGGGCTATCTTCCCAATCAATAGAAAGAATATTTTGTTCCCAGTTAACTCACCAGTGCTAAAGAAAGCATGGGAAAAGCTGTGACCTAGTCTCCGTGGATTATAGTGACTAGTTGAATACCAGTTTAATTAATTTCAAGCATTCTGAAATGTCCCCAAGTGCTGTCTAGTGCTCTCTGTTGACTATATAATGAACTTCTGTTCCTAATGTAGCTGCTATGATTTGTGCCAAAGTATCTGAAGTAGCCACACAGCAACCAGAAAAAAATGAGTAAAAAAATCATAGTTTCTTGGTCATGAATCTCAATAGAGTAGCAGACTTCAGAGTGTCATGAAAGGAAATTGCTTTCTGCTAGAGGGGTTCTTACAGAACTAACTTTACCTTTCTGGTCTTCAGAATCAATAGAGTGCATTATGTTCTTCTGAACAACACTTAGGAGATAAACAAACTTAGCAGCCAACTGTCTTGTTTGGCTAGTTTCATTCTCAAAATGTTACGTCTACTTAGGTTTAAGAATAACCCATATAAAAGCCAGCACAATTTAAAAAGGTGACAGCTGATAGTATTAGTTGATTCTCCTGAGAGGTACAGAGTCACCCATTTGCCAACCTGACACACTGCTTACTGGGGGCTCGGGTCAGGAATGTCACTGAGAAACTACCAAGCCTCATATAGTCCACTGACTATTGTCCACTGCTGTTGTTTGAAGTTGACACTAGTGACACAGGCAGGAGCAGTGTGAGGAGTACCAAGAAGGACTACAGAGGCCTAGGAGAGGCAGTAAGGGGCTCCAGAGTGCAGGTTGCTTTTCTGTCAATCCTTCCGGTCAAAAGGAAGGGGTTTGAAAGTGAGAGTCATATCTGGTACCAACAAATGGTTGCAGACTGGTGCCACAGCCAGCGATGTGGCTACTCAGACCATGAAACTCACTTTGAGACATCTATCTACTGGGGGCTGATGCAGTCCATCTGTTAGAGAAGGGGAAGAGCATCTTTGGTCATAGGCTTACCAAGCCAGTGAACAGGGTTTTACACTAAAGTTGTCAGTGGAGGGGAACTTCAATGCATCCCACTGCTCCCAATTTGATGCCAGTGCCAGCAATAGATGCTTAGGTCCACTAGAAGGATAACAGCTCAGCAGAACACCTGAAGTACAGCAGAAATAAATTCTGGCCACATGCGCATGCCTGCAAGGCTATGATCTCATTGGCATCGTGGAGACATGATGGGATGGCTACTATGACTGCAGTGTTGGGATGGAAGGATACAGGCTCTTTATGAATGACAGGCAGGGGAAACAAGGAGGGGGTGTCACCCTATGTGTCAATAATCAGCTGGAGCACATGGAGCTCTCTCTGGTGTGGATGAAGAGTCCAACAAGAAGACCAAGCAGATGAGATCCTTTGTAGACACATAGAAACCACATCACATTCCAAGTCCTGTTCCTGATGGGGGATATCAACCACCTCAGTATTTGTTGGTGGAACCACACAGCAAGGCACAAGCAGTCTGGGAGTTCCCCTATGACTTCCTCCTCCAAATGATAGAGGAGCCAGTGAGGAAAGGTGCAATGATCATCAACAAAGAGGGGCTTGTGGGGAATGTAAAGCTCAAGGGCAGGTGGAGTTCAAGTCCCCCAGGGCAGTGAAGAAGGCATACAGCAAGCTCATTACCTTGAACTTCAGTAGAGCAGATTTTGGCCTCTTCAGGGATCCTGTCAGTGTTTAAGGCCAGGTTGGAGGGGCTTTAGGCAAGCTGGTCTAGTGGAGGATGTTCATGCCCATGGCAGGGTGGGGGGGTTGAACTAGATGATCATTAAAGGTCCCTTGCAACTCAAATTATTATATGATTCCATGATAGTAATATAAAGCAACATACAGTAAAGAAAAACAAAGAAAAAATGTTTCTTCCCACTGAAATCTTCAGTATACCTTCTCTAAGTGTTTATATTAATTTTTAGCTATTGAGCTACAACTGCTCAACTATTCTAAGTTATAATAGAAATATGTTATATCAATACGATTTAAATTGTAATCTGACTTTATTTTCCTCAAAGATTTTCTGTTGGTGATTGAGGTTACATTTCACAGGATTCCACTTTCAGGAAAACAAAGCATAATGGAGTTAAAACAAATTATATTCCTTATTCTGAGAAGTATATGATTGCATTTAATTTCTTCCTTCTCTTTATCATATCTTTCAGCCTTCCCAGGTTAACCCAGTCTATTCAATTATGTAACATTTTTCTTTCTATTTTCTGTCTTTCTTACTTGCATAGTACTTTGTAATATAACTATTAGCCAGAAGATGAAAGTTCTTGAGACTTTTCATAGCAACTACAGTACTGTTTTTAGGCAGACAAAATATAAGCATGAAATTTATCTGTAAAGCCATGGCTGCTGTTTCATGTCTTGTCATATATGCCAGAAGTTACGGACATCCAGACTCTCTGCAACTAAGAGACTGGACACCTGTAAAAGGCGTTTGGCGTGAGAAAGGATGAGCCAGAAGCCAGTGGCAGGTCCTCACTGTGCTTATCCCCCATTGAGTGCTGTTTGAAAGCTGCTAGTGCATTAGATATTCTTTTCCTTGGGCTCTGGCAGAAAGTCAGCCAGTTGTTATGCCTGTGTGTTCATTAGCAAGTTCAGATACATGTGAATAACATGCAGAACATACTTTTCGGACCCTTGTCCTATAAAGACTTGGCATTTGGAATGGAACAGTTCAGGACAAGATTATGAGGGCAGGTTTTCCTGGTGCTTCAGATTATGTTGTACAAGAAAACAAGTGTCTTACATTACTGCCTGTACTGTAATATCCTATTTACAAATTAAATGTTATATGCCCTTCTGGGTCATTTCTTTCTCTCTCATTTGTACATTTTCCAAGACAGCCACTGTGTGTGTTGTTTCTTTGTCAGCACTGCCACAAGCTGTTGTATGCCAACACCCTGCAGCTACCCATTCAATTGATTGTATAATAGCAGTGGGCCATTTCCTACCACCCTTGGTATCATAAAAAAAGTCAAAGTCAAACACTCGCTTTCTAACATTTGAGTTGGAAGCGTGAAGTGAGCATCATATTAGAACAGCAAAAACTACTGAAAAGTGAAATCCCTGCAGAGATGGATTTATGTGACTCCACAGAAAATCAAAGCAAACTTTTTAAAAGCAAACATCACTTTATTTCAGAAAGTCTTCCACTTCCAACTGCTGAATAAACACCTGTTTTGACTTAAACCAAGGATGTATTTACATATTTTAATGTCCTCCTGAACTGGTTAATAACTGCCCACTGTTCTGAGTCTGTTAAACAGCCACAGGAGTGTGGACATTTTTACTAATCTAATAGCACAGGACAGCCCATATGCTGCCCACTTACACCAGTTCTTCCCACTTCCTTACACATCTTCCTAGTTTCTGTCCATTATAAAACACTGGGATCTAGGAAACTCTAGCTCCTTGATTACAAATAATTTTTCTTATGAATTAAGTCTTTACAAGTTGAAATAAGCCAACTGTTCAGTCACTGACTAGTCAATTTTATGAGCAAACTCAAAACCACCTAGTGCCCTGCACACAGGTGAATGGTGAGAAAGAAATACAATATGGTTACAATGACATGTTCTTTCACAGAAGTATAGTTACAACCAATTTGACCAAGAGTCATTGAACCTTTACGCTTATATGGACATTGCAATCTGTAGGAAAAGTTGTAAATCTAATACATTTAAAAAATAAAGTTGAATTCATAACATCATATAAATTTAGCCTAGAGTGTGCTGGTTTAACCCTGGCTGGAGGCCAGACTCCCACCAAATTTGCTCATCACTCCCCTCTTAGCTGGACAGGGGAGAAAATACATGTTGAGAGACTTTGGAGTCAAGATAGGGATAGGGACAGGGAGAGATAATTCTGTAATTAGTGTCACGGGCAAAACAGACTCAACACAGAAGAAAGGCAAGAAAAGTCTGATTTATTACACTACACACACAGAGAAACCAGAGTTGGATAATGAGAAGTACAAAACAGCTCTTAAAACACCACTCCCAGCCCCTCCCTGCTTTGCAGACATCAGCTTGGTCATGATTTTCTCTTCCCCAGGATGGCACAGGGAAAAAGGGGGAGGGAAATAGGGAATGGAGGCTTCAGTCTTTGGTCAGTTCCTTGCAAGTTGTTCTTCTCGAAGAGGGAATTTCTGACATTCTTTCCCTGTGCCAGTGTGGGGTCTCACCCACAGGAGACAGTCCTCCACAACCTTCTCCACAGGAGTCCTCTCCCACAGGGCCTCAGCTCTTCACCAACTGCCACAGTGAGGGACACTTCTATGAACTCATAAAGTGTCTCTCAGTCTCTCAGTCCCAGACTGCTGGTCCCAGCCTGGTCCCCCACAGAGTCACAAGCATTCCCAGCAAACCTTCTTCGGCGTGGGCCTCCATCTCTCTCTCTGCCTCTTATCTCTCTCTGCAGGCTGCAGGTTCTGCAGTTTTGTGTTTTTCTCTCTGTAAAATGTGATTCCCAGAGGTTGCTGTGACTGGCACTGATTGGTCTGACCTGCCTTGTCAGCAACAGGGTTTGGGAGTTTGGCCTTGGGAGCCCAGCTGGGATTTGCTTTGTCAGACACTTAAGAAACTTTCTAGCTGCTTCTTAAAGAAACCACGTTGCAAACCTGCCAGTCTCAGCAGAATCTAACACACTGCTACCAGGGTTGCAAAAGAAAATGCTTTTCTTTTGGTTCATTCTGTTTTCCTCTTTTTCTCCCATGCATACATGTGTGGAGTAGACTGGCAGGCGGTGTGTAGGCAAGTGTCATGGTTTAACCCTGGCTGACAACTCATCACCACACAGACTCGCATTCCCTCCCTTGCAGTGGAACGAGGGAGAACTGGAAGGGTAAGATTGAGAAAATTCATGGGTTGAGATAAAGACAAATTAATAATTTTGAGGAAAGAAAAAGTAAACAAAAAGAAGAAGGAAAAAAACTACAACAAAACAACAAAGAAGGAGGAAAATAAAACTCTAGAAAAAACAAGTGATGCAAAACAGTTACTCACCATCAACCAACTCAGCCAGTCCCAGAGCAACAGTAACACCCACCCATCTCCACACCCCCACTTTTATATGCTGAGCATGGCATCATATGGTACAGAATATCCCTGTGGTCAGTTGCAGTCAGCTGTCCTGGCTGTGTCCCCTCACAGCTTCTTGTGCACCCTCAGCCTCCTCGCTGGTGCGGTGGCATGATGGGCACAAATCAGTAATGAAAACATTTCTCATTATCAACACTGTTTCAGCACAAATGCAAATCATAACACCATACAAGCTAACACAAAGAAATTTAACTCCATCCCAGCCAAAACCATTACAACCAGAAAGAATTAAGCAACCACCTTTTGCCTGCCTATTGGAAAAGAGTGAAAAATAAATTATCTTTATGGCAATATGATCAACACATAAAAAGTGTTTGTAATCCATTTATTTGGGAATGAAATACCATTAAGTACTGTGATGCTTGCACTTTTGATATATGCATTTTTAAATTGCTTCTTTCATGAACAGTTATCAAAGTGCTTGTGTAGGGATGTCATTATTTTAGTCTTTTGATAAATGAGAGATGGAGACACTAAAGGAATTAAATGTCACAATACTTGGGTGGCATAGAAAATTTCCCTTAAACAACCATTTGTAAAAAAAAAAAAAAATTAAAAATGGAAGGAAAGGGAAGGGAAGGGAAGGGAAGGGAAGGGAAGGGAAGGGAAGGGAGGGGAAGGGAACCGGAACCTGAACAGTGAAGTCACCTAAATGTACACCTTGTCTGATCACAGAGTTACTCTTCAGTTTAAAATGTTATCAGTGCAGTGAAACTCACTCATTTTATAGGGAAGCAAGAAAGGTGAATTTGAAGATGGTCTCTTGGAGAAAGGTTTAGAATATATTACCTCAAGCTTCATGAATGAATGGCCGTAATCCTTTGCTTATTATCCAGAGGTGAGAACTAACAAGTTGCCCTTCTACATTTTGAAAATGGATTTTAGAAAGAATGTGTACATGATTACACTTTGTAATAGCTCTTCTGATAATGTGTATTTGATATGCTGTAAGAGTACTTAGCAGATCTGAGCCCTGACATGACTATGTCAGACCACAGATTTCAGCAAGGCACATGCAGTAGACAGGTGCTTGTCCAATGTAAGGCAATTCTGGTCATGTGCAGATGCAGAACTCTAAAGCCTTACTGAACACTAGGAGTAGGATAAACAAAGATTTGTCTGCTGGAATTCAGTGATCTTGGAATGAATGTCTACTAAGTAGTAATTAATAAGGTTACAGTTTTACTGTAAACCACCTTTGCCCTTATTTCTGTAATGCAGGCCTCAGAATGTACAGAACTCAAATACCATTAGTCAATTCCCTTTTAGCCATAATGCCTTAAAAAGGTAATTTACGAAAATGCTCTACTTTTGCACCCAAAGATGATCCAAGGGCTGTCATGGTTCAGCCCCCGGCAGCAGCTGAGAACTGCACACTGCTCACTCACTCCTCCCATAGGAGGAGAAACAGTCAAAACCCCTTGGGTTGGGGTAAGAACAGTTTACTGTCAAAGCGCCTCAAAAGGGGAACAACAGCAGAGCTGGTGACAGAATACACACATGGTGATAGCAGAGCACTTTACCGACCAAGCAAGGTAATGACCAACCCAATGCCCAACCGAACTCAGACCAGCCCCACCCTGCCCAGCCCCTTTTATAGGGTTGTGATGTGAAGTGGTGTGGAAAACAGCCTGGGCCAGCTTGGCTCACCTGTGCTGGCTGCTTGGGGAAGTCAACTCTGGCCCAGCCAGAGACAGTTGGCAGTAGCCAACATGCTTCATAAAAACTAAGTTCAAGTCCCCTACACATACAGTTGCCCACTTGACAGCTCTAGTTATCTCATGCAATTTGAGTGCCTCAGATTAATTTAGAAGAAATAATATTCTGCAGCTTGGGTTCTCAGTTCATTGTGTAACAGAAGCTAACAGCAATGGTAACATTCTTCATTATTTAGAATACTAAATTTCAAGTCCTCAAGAAACTTGAGGACTTGAAATCCTCAACTATTTGGTTAATTCTTTGACTGTTCTAATTTTTAAAAATCACTGTAACATAGAATATTAGAAACTAAAACCTATCCAAGAAGTAACTAGCATTGCATTGTAAGCAGAGAATTGGTATTGCTATATAAAATGTGCATAAAATTTTCTACTAAAATGACATGGGTAAATCATTTTCACTATTCAGACTAAAGTTTTTTTCCTTTCTGAAAGCTAATGAACAGAAATGCTCAAGCTTTCTACCTGTACCTGTAGAGATAATCCTACTTAAATCAAGGAGAATTATGTGTTATAAATCAGCACAGAGCTGTGATCAGAAGTTCTAAGCAGAGCTTCAAAGATATGGTATGACTCTTCCTATATAAATACATCCAAACAGCACCTTCAAATGAATTTTATCTCAGTAAACTTAGCTTAATTTTTCAAATTTTTTGTAGAGAAAAAAACCCTAAGATATGTAGAAAGTTCTTAAGGGATACTAAGGGAGACAGATTTACCCCCAAAAAACAACATTCAAGCAGTGAAGACAGTCACTTTTAAAGTGCTCAGGTACCTGCTGCAACTCTAAGTAAAAGGTTTAAACCTAGGTATCCTAACTTGCCCTGAACACAGAGATTCTGACCTGGACCTGGAAAAAAAAACAACTGAAACTTTTATTGAAAAGATACACATTTCTGTGAAAATCTTGGGTTTCATCAAGTCAACATCTTCTAATGAAAAACGTTTTGTCAAATCATTCTCACCAGTTCTTCCAGAAAGAGACAAGATGACAAATTATTATGACATTATTTAAAAGATGCCTACTCTTTTGTTTCCCATTTGGCATTAGAATCACCTTAGAATAACGTGTATGATTCTGCAACATTTGGAAAGCACCACAGTTTCCGAGAATGACATTTTAGTTTATGGGAAATCTCATAAAGAATGTTACCTAAGTTTAAAAGTAGCTTATAAAGAAGCTAAGGTGGATGGACTGCAATTAAACTAAAAGAAATGTATTCATTGACAGGCTTGGATATCGCCATATTAAGCCTGTAATGGCTTTGCAATTAGGTGGAAAGTCTAATGATTCAAAAGCTATCTCTTAAAATTATGTTGGAACTAAAACTGACAAGACAGAAAGGAAAGAATACTGTGTAGAAAAGCTTCATCCAGCAGCAGTTAATCATAACGCAGGAATTATCACCCATGAAGACATCATTGAAATGTACTATCCAAAAAAATTCCTTTGTCTCTAATTTTTATCACTTCTGAAGTTTGAAGAACATCCAGATCAGTCACAACATGTACAGTTCTCATACCTCAAAACTTCTCAGAACAGCATTTTAAAATATGTAGGATTTTTAACTCAAGCTGTTCTCAAAGCCAATGCTTCTTATGACTTGCTTAAAATATTCTGTAGATCTGACATAAAGCACAGAGATTTTGGTGTGTGAGAGATAATAAATAAATAATAAACAATAGATAATAAATAAAGACATTGTTAAGATCCTCTCTGCCTGACAAAGAAGGCTTGCACAGCTGATGAGATTTAAAAATTCATTGTGGAATGAGCATCAGAGAAGCTCCTAATGATGAGGGCTGGCAACTTGACAAGGAATTCTACAAATTTCCTTAATTCAGGATGACACAGAAATGTGTTTGGGTTCCATTTTTATTGTCCTGCTACCTTTAGCATGACAATAAAAATGGATTAAAATATTCATTACTGGTCTTGTAAACAAGTATACTCTTTCCTCATTTTAAACTCAATTATTTTAAAAATTTTGCACACCATTTTTTCAGTCCAGTACCTAAAACTGGATTAACAGACTACATAGCTCACTGTATTGCAAACACAAAGCAGTTCTATTCAACTGGACATAATATTGCAGGATATTGGCATGATGGAGGCAATGAAGCTCCACAGGGAAGCAACAAAGCAGCGTCTCAAAGAGACAGTATTCCCAGCCTTTTGTTAGTGTTCCTGACAGGAGACAGAACCAAGCTGCCCTAGGCATAGAGGCCTTTCTAGGCTAATGATGAGCCAGTTCTAATGAGCTGAACAATTGAAATATTAAAGCCTTGTGAATCAAATGATCATATGACAAGTTAACCAGTATGGCTGAGCCATTCTGTCTGCCTACTCACACAGCTGTATGTTCAACAGGTTTCAGTATGACAAAACATAGATTTCTATAACAAAGAAACATAACATGATTATTCACAGAATCACAGTTTTAGGCTGTAAGACTAAAACTCTCCAGAGCATTTAGTCAAACTCCCCTGCTCAAGCAGGTTGCCCAAGACCATGTCCAACTGAGTTCTGAATATATCCACAGATGGAGAACTCCACAGCCCCGCTGGACAAGACTCACGAAGAAGTCTTCTAGAGCTTCCTACATCCAGCTACCACAACATCCACAGGATATACAGGCAGTTATCTCCACCATCCCTTTCTTTAACCATCCCAGGTAACCACCCCTCATCCCCACCACGTCCTGCTCTCTAAACCCGAACCCAACCAGGGTAAGATTTGGGGAAGGCTTGTCCCCATTACGGCTGGCACCAGTGGTGCAGGGCCACTGATGTGGCAGAGCACAACGTGTCCATGTCTGCACTTCCCACAGGGGGGCTCCAGTGCTAGGTAGGGGTGCTCTGTATAGAGAAAGTGAGGTTTATATGCAAGTAAAGGTTATAAGCAGAGGTGATAAGAAATAAATACTACATAATATTGATTAATTTGGATTGTTATAATCCCAGATACAATGAAGAAGCATCTGAATTCTCATTTTGAAACTTGTAGATTTTGAAGGGTAAAGAATGAAAGTGCAGGGGAAAGGGTAAAGAAGTTTTGGACAGCTGAAATTTATTTTTTGTAAGAAAATTATTATATCAAGTAATGTCACTTTCCTGATAAGTGTCTGTGTTGATAAAAGAGAAACAAATTTGGTTTGGATAGGATGAAGAAAGATGTAAGTCTAAAGAAAGAGTTCACAGGAGTAACGGTGAATTAATTGTAACATTTCTTTTATCTTGTCAGAAACTATTCTCTGAATAGTAATGCAATAATTTTATTTTTGCTTCGCTTAATGAAACCTGTCGTAGATGTGACTATTCATAAAAAATAGCTGTATGTTGGTTGGAAACTTATTCAATGTCACAAAGTCAATGCTATGGGTAATCTCATTATATACAATGTGATACCAAATTTGACATGAAAGTTACATACTTACACTGGGTATTACCCAATCCACAGACAAAGCATGAAAGCTAAGGCCAAGTAAATCAAAGTTTTTTTGATATCAATCTTCTTCAATGGCCTGTCTTTTTCATAATTAAGCACATTATACAGTCATTGTTAAAATTACAGAAACCATCCTGGGATCAGGCAAGAAAAGATCGGTCGCCTCTCAAGGTGAGTACCCACATAAATAGTTAGCTACAGAATCAGTTTCACTTTTATACTTTCTCCTTCTTCACTGTAAGTCTTGATTTATTATATGTACAGTGACACTGTTTCATCAAGGGGATTGTAAGTACCCCATTAGAGAACCACTGATTGATGCAGATATGCCCACGGCAGAGAAGAGAACTGAACTCCATACATCCTGAACAAACCATGCAATGACTAGGTTGCCTTAAGGGCATGGTGTGGCACCTGTCCTATCACCACAACTTCACTCTCCTCTAAACACAAGACCTGGTTCAGAAGGAAGGATTACTGGTGTCAGCCTTCAGGAGTAGGGTCTGGGATAAAGACCTGGGTGGACAGAAATCCACTTAATTTTCAAGTGTCTGCCTACTAGTTATTTCTTAAACTGCACCCATTTGCTGACTAGGTGTTCAGATCCCCTGCTGAGGTACTTGGCTCTTATCATGCTGTCTGAAAACACAAATATTAGTCAAAGTCTTAGATAATAGTCCAATATCTTAAAATGAAGCAAGATAGCATCTTTTAGTGCAAGGTGGTTTTTTTTTTTATTTTTTTTTATTTAGCCTCATTCAATTATTTTTAGAGAATAGCTGAAGTTGGTAAAGACTTCTGGAGACTGCCTAGTCTGCCTAAAGCAGGCTCAACTACAGCAAGTTGCTCAGGACCTTGTTCCAACGGGTTTTGAGTATCTCCAAGGAGGAAGACTGAACAATGTCACTGCTTAACCTGTTCTAGTGTATGAGCACTCTCACAGTAATATTGGGGTTTTTTTATGTTTCAGTGGAATTTCCTGTATCTCAATTTGTGCCTTGCTCTTTCACTTTTGTGTTGTCCTTTCACTGTATATTACTTAGAAGAGTCTACCTATACCCATCAGGATTGATTGATAGGTAACCTTCCCCTACCTAGTCCTCCTTTTGAGGATAAATGAGTCCAACTCTCTCAGCCTGCCCTTCTACAACAGTTGCTCGAACTCCTTAATCACCCTCATGGTGTTTTGCTGCACTGTGTGTCATATGTCTGTTTCTCTCATACTAGACAGAGATGGACATATGTCTCTGGTATTCTCTTGTACTAACTCTTGTGGCAGTCTAGCATGGGACACAGTACTCCAGATGTGTCTTACCAGTGATGAGTAGAGGGGAAGGATCACCTTCCTTGACCTGCTGTCAGTGTTCTCCCCATTGCAAGGAGAGGAGGCTGCTGACTTTGCTGCAAGAGGATGTTGCTGCCTCATGGTCATCTTGGTGTCTATTGGAACTCTTTTCTGCGGAGCTGCTTTGCAGCTCTCCCGCCAGTACATACTGATGTATGGAGTTACTCATCTGCAGGCGTAGGACCTTGCATTAACTTCATGAGCTTAGTGTTCTGTGAGAGACTTACAGCATCACACAGGTTTGCAGAATTCTAGGAGTTGTCAAGGACCAACTCCTCTCTCTCCCCCTCCACCCCAAAGCAGGATCACCTACAGCCGGTTGCACATGCAGGCTGGTTTTAAATATCTCCAAAGAAGGAGACTCATAAACAAATTGAGGCAGCCTGTTCCTGTGCTCTGTTACCCTCAAAAGTGAAGATTTTTTCCCTCATATTCAGGTAGAATCCCCTGTGTTCCAGTTTGTGCCCTTTGTCCTGTCACTGGGCACCACGGAAAAGAGTCAGTCCCCGTTCTCTTGATATCTTCCCTTTAGATATTTATAAGTGTTTATGCGGTCTGTCTCTCAGTCTTCTGCAGGCTAAACAGATCCAGCTCTGTCAGTTGTTCCTCCTAAGAGAGAAGCTCCATTCCCCTGATAATCTTTGTAGCCCTCCACTGGACTCTTTCCAGTAGTTCCCTGTCTTTGTTGAACTGGGGAGCCCAGAACTGCATCCAAACATTGTATCTAAAGCCATCCTTCAGCATGGGCATGATTTTGCAGGGTGTACATGGAGGTGACACCTTCAGAGTCAAATAGGTCCACTGGCTAATGAAAAATAGCCCTTCCAGAATTCCCTGCCATCCCCATCACCTCGTCTTCTCTCCCATTCCCCGTCACCCTCAAAANCCCCCATCCCCCCCCACCACAAAAAAAAAAAAAAAAAAAAAAAGCTAAACTCAAAGAAACCACACCCAAAGATGAAAATCCCAAAGGAAAAACAATTTTACTAGCAAGATCTTAGTATATCATGGATACACAACCCTTGTCTGCTCCTCAACATATCACTTAAGAGACAGCTTGTCTGCTTCTCCAAAAAAAAAAAAAGGCCACCAGGTTCATACACTATGATTTACAGTAAACTTTTAATTTCCATTCAGGAAGGTAATTTGTTTGAGGGATTTCCCGGTTACACAGTTATCTGCTTTCTGAAAGAGAGCATAATGAAACAGAAACAGCACTTAATTCTGCTCTGAAGAGCCAACAGTTGAATAGGCAAGTGGGAGAATGCAAACAAACCACGCTGACTGTAAATCTTACCAGCTAGGTAAAAATTTGAGCGTATAAATCTGCAGGATTTTTTAGTTGATGAAGATTCTTTTTTTCCTGAGTAAATCCCCTGCTATTCGCTGATCAAGCATATGGCTGTATGGTGAATTTAACAAGTCAAGTAACAGCTTAGTCAAATCACAATGGCACTCATTGCCTTATCACTGAGACGAGTTCTTATCAATACATTTATAAAATGTTTGCCCCTTGCCTCGCTTTCAAACAGAACATTTCACAACAAAGCTCTAACTCTTAACAGAGAAAGCATTAACCATTCATGGTTCCAGAAAAAAACCTAAGGCAACAAGAGACACTCAAAGAGCTGCTCAGGAAATTCATTGGCTTTGTTAGCAACAGAAGCCAGCTCTCAGAACATGAACTTCTACCCTGCCTCCAGACCACACCATCTCCTTCTCCTACAGTCCAGTTCGTGAAGAAGTGGCAAAATTTCCATAAAATTCCAGCACAAGACAGTTAGGTGCACATGGATTTACCTCTCTGGTGAGTGTTAAAATGTCTAAGGAAGTAATGATTTACATTATAAATCTGTTGGTGGCTTTGGAACACACTGGAAGGCAGGATCATGCAGTTGTCAAGCCTGCAATGATGCTTTTTCTCTCCAATGGGTACTTGCTGAGCATATATACAGTCATATATAGGATACCTTTATTTCTCCTCGGTGGAGGGAAACTGATATAGGACTGAAAAAGACCAGGAGTAACAAAAAAAAAAAAAAAAAAAAGTCTTTGTGACTGTACACTTCTTAACACAAGTATGATATGTAAGTTACCAAACTGTGGCATGTCATTGAAGAAAAACTAATAAAAGGAATTCAGAGGGAAAAAAAAAAAACAAAAACAGACAAAATGGAATAAATTCACAAAAAAAAAAAAGTAATTTATTCTTTCCTTGCTTTAAACCTATTGTAAAAATAGTTGCATGTGTTATTGGTTATATATCAAAAGTAGTTTTTTTTCTGGACACTGGTAACAAGTACTGAATTCAGTGCTCCTTTTCACTTACAGAAAATGAAACAACATCTAACCCACAACAGAACCAATTAATAATTTATGTAACCTCTGAGACAGAAATTTGCTCATAGTTGTAATTTCATACCTCTCTTATTCTTTATATATGTATTGTAATGAAAGTAATTTGCCATATTTAGATTTATTTCATGTTTGATGGTTTATGTTCCTAATATTTTCCTAATTTAAAAAAAAAAAACAATCTCACCTTCCTAAATTATCCATGTATGCAAGTTAGTTATTTCCGTTCTTGCTGTCAAATCTAGTATATTGCATCACTGCAGCTCAGGTAATGACTCACTTCTGAATGATTTGGTAATTTGCTAAACTCCAGACACTTTCAATAATAGCATTCCAGATACCCCAAATTTATGTTTTTTTTTCTGAACCAGTGGAGGTTGCTAAGTGACAGAAACGTACTTTACTACATCAGTTGTAGGCACTTCAGTGCAAAGAAACAATCTTATACACCCACATCATAAAAACACACATTAGTATGTGCTATATAAAGAGCCATAGTTTATTATAACTCAGCCTTAGTTCTGATATTTGGGCTTCTTGCACATCAACAGTGAAGTGGGTTTTTGATTTTGTTTTTTTTTTTAATCTTGATATTTTAAAGATCAAAGTGAAAATGCAGTAAAAAGTTTTTAAAAAGTTCATTTAATCTCTTGGTCATCTATGGCTAAGATTTCTTGAAAAAATTACAGAAACATTGTGATAGGATACTATATTGGTGCCATTTTTTAATAAAAACTGCAGACCTGCCTTTGACACAAAGTAGAGTTAAAATGCATCTTTAAGTATTTCTCCTTCATGCTTTTTCTGCATTTCAGTGTAACGTCTATAATATTCGGTCAGAATGATAATGTGGATGTTGTGAGAATACATCAGTTATACAGACAGGTATAAAAATGTTTTGTATTTGCAGAGTATTTCCATTGTCCTTCCCTTGCTTTTTTATGTTTGGCTTTGCAGATAATTGGATAGATTAACAGAGCTGTCAGCGAACAACTTCACGTATTTTGTTTCACGGGGTGAGGATTTCCCATAACTTATGAAAGCTTTCATGTTAAATAAAAAATACATACAGCTTTTCAATCTTTACCTATATCAAATTATACTTGTATTTCTGGTAACTTGAATCTGTGATCGAAAGAACAGTGGAAAGGCACAGTCTAGGAGTAAAATATCACAGCTGTAGGTATGTAATAGACAACAAAATTACTCCTTGGTGAGAGCACCTGGCACACAGAGTGATATAATGCAATAAAGTAACATATTGTAGCTTCGGTCACTGAATGGTCAACAGCCTAACTCTAAATCTTGACTATTCATTAAGGGAATTGTGGACAGTTTTAAAGGACCTTACTGTTAGTGACCTTTAAAATAACCTGTTAAAGAATGATGCACCAAAATATATCTCTATGAATTTTTAAAGCACTCTGTAAATAAATACTTTTACTGAAATACTGGGTGAGATTTATGCACTCCTCAGCCATGTAGACTTAAATATAATTTCTATTATTGAAGGACTGAACTCACCCTCTAAATTATAATTTGACAATGAAAGCTGTACCTGTCTCCACTAAACCCTTCTTCTCAAGGAAAATGGAAGAAAACTGCAATTCCATTGTGGTTTTTTCTGATACTGGCTATGGCTTTTAAAGAGGTGCAATGGATTGTTATAGAGGTACACACCATATATTAACTACTTTGTTGAAAATAAAGAAAATTAAATTGAAGAGCTTACTTTCTTAGTATTAAGCTCCACTGCTCTTTTTTCTGAAAATTCTGTTGAGATAAAACAAATTAATGTTACAAATCTCTTGTATGTAATTCATGTTTGTAAATTTGTAAAGGGTTTTATTGATGCCATCCTCTTACATTTATTTTACTCATACTTATCTCAAAATCCACAGATCAAAAACGTAATGAGCATTCAGAGATTATTTTGGTCTTTCTTTAAAAGCAACATTTAGAATCAACTGAAGCATTTTACTGTGTCTAAACCCAAAACTCAGTTGTTGGCTTGAATATTATTGGTTGATAGTTCTTTATGAAGTATACTGAAATCAGTGTATGGCCATAGAGTTTACCCGCTTTTTATTTAAACCTCCTCTTTTCAAATTAATGAAGAAAACTCTAAGACTGGAAGGTCTCTCTGTAAGGATCTACCTTCCTCCTAGCATGTGCAAGCTAGATGCTAAATAAGCATTAGAATTTATCCTCTGTGGGCTGCACCTGTAATAGAGGTCAACATCACTGCACAGGCTTAACAGGTCTGACATGCACGCAGAAAGCAGTGGTGCGGATACACATCATGGACAAACTGTCTGACACACAGATATGGCATGCAACAGACTTCAAACCAGGCCTGTTTCCAGTCAGTAGCAACATTCTGTTTGTAATTTCAGTTGGAGCAATGACACAAGATTAAACATTATTTTAATTTCCTGGTAGACATTAACTCTTCCAACAGAAATGACGGAACAAGAGATCTGTGTCTTTGATTGCAAGGCAATAAATCTGATTTCTGACAAGCTTATTTCACTTTGATATACAGCCTTTAACTTGGGTTTCTATTTTCTTGTCTGCTTTCAGACATCTGTCCATGAGTTTAATCATTGTTTCTGCATCTCTGCACACACAAAGGTCTGAATACTGGGAATTTCTTGGGAGATAAGAGATGCATTAAAGACAAGAGGCCTCACACATTTTCCTTGAAAATCAATGTGAAGGGGACATGTCAAGAAAGAGGCAAGCAAATTAATTTAAGTTCACATTCTGACAGTTTTTCACTGAGTAGGATTTTACTCAAGGAGTAGTATCACTCTAGGCTAAGGTACATTTCAGTACAAAACAGAAATGAAAAGCTAGACCATCACTGGTGATTAACACCACTACAGAACAAATCATCAGTGACCTAAAATTACATTTTTTTAATCAGTGAGTTTGGGTCTTGTATTTGACAATCAGATCAGAATGTAGTGTTTGAAAATCTTTCTTCATATAAAGCACCTTATGTAAAAATTGTTATAGGTAGGTGGATAGTATCACAAACGCTTCAGCTCCATGGTCCTTGTTCTCAGTGAGTGGTACCTTACTTTCTGAGTAACTGAGTAGTTCTTGGGCACAAGAATTAAGCTGGTCTCAAGTGAACAATGTCAGTTTTCAGAACTAGCAATGCAACACATTCATTTCTACATCAAGCTTTAGGCTTTATTTAGGTGAACAGTAATCATGACTCCCACTTCTCAGACTGAAAGCTGAATGTACTTCCAAGGTAAATCCTCTTGTACAACCACAATTTAATGTTTATACTATAAGATTTACTATATAAAATTCTATGGACTATACTGAAAGGTATAGCAGCCTATACATTGTTGCAACTATCCCTTGCGCCTTTAAAGTCTCTTATCCATGCATTATACTATATATCTCTTGTCAAGATACTCATGCTTTTTCTTTTTAGTAGTAGTTAAAATATTCAACTGCACATTCAATACTCGCAGCTGTAATGGAAATAAAATTTCTTTTCATACATCCAGAAAACTGCTTAATTTACATGTTAGTCCTGGAATTGCAATGAACAGCAGCACATCATGCTGAGGCGTTTTTGTTGCTTAATACTTATTTACATTTGTTCTGAAAATAGGAAATTTTAAAGTCATAGTTTTTAAAAAAAGAACTCGTTATGCAGTAGTACTTTGCACAAGTTGAAGTAATACTTCAGGATACTAAAGGAGCCATGGAATTCATATTGACTCACCAAAGACAATCTAGTGTCTAAGTAAGTCGGGGATAGAAGTTGTAGAAACATTTAGTCTCTACATATAAAATAATAAAACGCTCTCTTAAATTATGTGGGGGAGAATAATAAAGCTCAGCATGTTGTCTTAATGCTTGGGTTGTTCTAGTTTTTAAATGCAATAGAACAGAAATTACCTTTGAAAATAAAGGAAAGTCACAACTTGGAAGAGGATGGTGTGCACACCATTAATGACAGTTAAAGCTTCACTTCTGTGAAGCACACTTGAATGCATCAGCCTATTGCCCTACCAGTTCAGGATGCAAACTACTCTGGTGGAAAATCAGACACAAAACTAAAGATTACATTGATGAGGTCCTCACCGTGGAAAACTGAACTTAGTTCCAAGTGCAGCTGTACAGAAAAGTCCCTACAGTCCTGTCCCGTAAATAATGCATCATTTATATACAATTTTAAGTCCAGACATTTAAGTAGCAAACAATCAGACAAACCCCGGGCTACTGAAGGAATATTGATCTATTTTTTCGCAGTATTTTTATTATTCAAGCTAAACACAGGTGGAGGTGACTGGGACATTCTGTGACCGAGCTCCTCTTGTAGTCTGCCAACCCTGCCTGTACGCTGAACATGACTACCTTCTGCAGAACTTAAAATATTAATTTGAGGACATTGCTATGGAGACACTGAATGGAAAAGCTCAACTACCTGGTACCTCTTAGAACATTTCATCTTTTCATTATTACCATAACAGGCTACTGGCGCACATGTGGACCGGAGTCCTCTGTTTCACATCAATGTGCCCCTGCCGCTACAGCGACAGAAATCGCGTGCCAGCAGTCCGCCTAAGGACCACAGATGTGACTACAGAAGCAGTGTTTCCATTAACACCTAAAGCCGTGCCCTGGCAGAATACACCGTGGAGACCCTGAGCCGCACCGTGTGGGTGAGGGGGCCGGGAAGAGGCTCCATGGCCCTTCTACTTGTGACGAAACTCCGTCTCAGCCCAGAGCAAAGCCTCCCCGAGTGGACTTCGGGCGGGCATCGCCTCCGCTTCCTGTTCCCCTTCCCCTCCCGGCGGCTCCTCCGCGCCGCCTCTTCGCTGAAGGCTGTGGGGAAACCCGGGGGTCTGGAACTGCCCCTACCTCCGCGGAGCCCCCTCTGACCCTCGCTGCCGGTAAGGCTGGGAGCAGCCGCAGCAGGGAAGCTCCCCTCCCCGGCTCCTCCCTCCCCACCGCCAAGGGTTAAACCCGCCGGTCGCAGCGCTGCATTCGGAGGGGCGAGCGAAGGAGCGGGACGATGCGAGGTGCCGCCGACGGCAGGCAGGTGCGGGGGTGATGTGTGCCCGGAGACCGAGAGCGCTCCTTCGGCGGGGACGCGCAGGNACCTGCTGTTGCCGACCCTCCTCGTAAAGTGTCCCGCCTGCCGCTGATCCGGCCGCCCTTCGCGCCTCCGCCCCATAGAGCCCTCGGGATCGGCCGGGAGGGGAGATCAGGCTGGACTCGCCGGAGGCGGGGAAGGGGCGCCTCTCCGCCCGGCGGGCCGGGCCGTCTGTCTCCGCCGCCGTCCTCAGC